>NQIM01000400.1:0-35506 GCA_003426235.1 Xylaria polymorpha | reverse complement strand
TATNNCANGAGCTNNAANGNNTANANAGATNCTNNNTNANNTNNGANAGNTGNCANGCAGCAGAATCGCACTGGGTTTCTTCTAGTCCAGATCATCTGAAATGAGAGATCTGAAATATAGTCTCCTTTTGTCCGCCCCTTGACGTTATGTAGCTTGCTTTCCACCCCGGACTAGTTTAGATGATGAGCATAGAACATGCGAATACATACAATGGCTCAGGTTACGTTGTATGTAGACACGTCTGTCTTCATGAGATTTATCCTAAAATAGACTATTCGCCCCAAACCCCCATGCTACAATCTACGTATTAAGTAAGACTAGCCTGCATACAAAGAGCGGAACCGCCTACATTATGCAGCGGCAACACTTTCTGTAGCGCTGATTCAGCGGTGTGCTATGGTAAAGGTAGTGGCAGCAAATCGATATTATGCATGATTCATCCGGCCGAAAATTTAAGCCAGCCTGGAAGATGTTGTAGGGCTTACCTACTCAGCTGGATTGTGTGCTGGGACTAGTACCTAGCTAATAATAAAATAGCAGGCAAAGTAAATCCCCGAGATGTTTTCAGCCGAGGCATTACACATCGCCCTCTACGACGTCAGTGGCACTCCATAGTGACGTCGAGTACGAAGTATAGTTATATAAGCAGCAGTAAGTACAGCAATGTGGCCTTAGCACATGTCAGATCTGGTCCTGTTCCTTCTCTTCGATAATTTGTTAAGAGTCTACTGTATCTCATTTATCCAATTATTTTCTAAAATCCAAACTTTGAAGTCTTTGCGTGTCAACCAGTGGGCCTTGTTATTCTACTGTAACAGTACAGCATTCCCACC
Source organism: Xylaria polymorpha (assembly GCA_003426235.1). Taxonomy (NCBI): domain Eukaryota; kingdom Fungi; phylum Ascomycota; class Sordariomycetes; order Xylariales; family Xylariaceae; genus Xylaria; species Xylaria polymorpha. The sequence goes on along the minus strand of NQIM01000400.1, from coordinate 34,673 downwards.
CTTGTCGTAACGAACTTCCAGAAAAAGTCCAAGCCACCCCGACGCGCCATTACGGATCTACACTAAGTCAGATTACTGTCGAGCCAGTCTGTGCTCCGTGCTGAAGCTCCCTGCTCCCCACGCAAACGCGTTCCCACCCACATGGCCGGGGCATAGTATTCGCTCAGTGCCGACAAAAGGCACCCTAGTTTGGCAGGACCCATTACCCCTCGAAGCTTGCCCGATGCTATTAAAAGAGGAGCCAAGCGATGATAGGTCACAGAAAGGTAAAGGATGCAATCTAGATACTTTCGGTAATGCAATGGCCATGGTTGTATTATCTACTTGGTCTTCGTATAATGTCTTGCGTGCTCTGGGACTTTGAGAGTCTGTATTGTGACTGAGTAATATTTGAATGAACTTGACCCCGAGTAGAGGTGTAACAGGATCGTTAAATACAGGCGTGTAGACGAGACTGCATGGCAGGTAGGTAATACGGCAATCTATTAAGGTTAGATATAGATGTACCGTCGCAAGCGTTCCTCTCCACCCCCAGCACAAACCCAGCACCCATGATCTACAATCAGCCCAGCGTCTGTCTCAGACGGTTTTAGCTCACAGCAAAGTCCCATCCCGACAAACCTGACCAACCAAGTCAGGTTGCTAGGGCTCCTGATTGCGGAAAGTTTAGTCCTACAGCATACCTAATGTTCAAAAGTCAGAGCAGTAGGTGGGAGCTTCCTGTGTCATTGTCACGGTCTTCTCGTTCCCCTCAGGCCTTTCAACTTACCTGGCATCACCAGCTGACCGTCACATATCCCTTGCTCGCTAAGGTATACAGCATACTGTACACACCTACCTACTTACAGTAAAAGTATACGTTTCCTGGGCTACGTTGTCGCACAGGTCCGCCGCACCCGCTCAATCAACCCCCCTGTTTGCGCAGCCCTCCCGTACCGCTGATGTGCATGCGACAAGCTGCATAAACTCCAAAGAAAGAAAAGCGAAATCTTACTATACTTTAAAACAACTTCTTTCTGGGGGGGCACAGCTCGAATATTACTCCCCATAGACCCAGATCGGTCCTCTCCGACCGTCCTACCGCATTGTATTACCATTTGTAGAGCCATAGCCTCTGTTACGGGTTGCACTCAGGACCTGGCGCGGTCCAAATGAATTTTGAATACCTTTTCCCCAGGATATTACCTAGCGGCACCAATTCAAACCCCTGGAAGGGATCCTATCGTGTTGTGTCGTGTGCTTGCGATTATCTGCGATCGACCGTTGTATCAGCCTAGCTCTTTTACGGCTAACAACTTGCCAAGTTCTTTGATTTTGGATTATTGTTTTCGGGAGCGGATGAGGGAAACGGCTGGTCTTTCTTACTTGTTGTTTTATGGTAAGTCTCTTATTCCACAACTTATAGTTATTTGGACTGCCGCGGCCGTCGCACTTATAGTCGCATGATGACTGACCAAGGCTTGATGGTTTCTAGTTTTGCTTTTCGAACGAATACCGTCTGGAACCTAGCCTATTGGCATCTCCTCCCACTCCTACGATAGCGACCCTGCGCCGTGCCGCCCTTCCTTAGCCCCGTATATGTTTCTGGCTTGCCTACAAGAATACTTCTGAGCTTGAGGCACAATCAATCTACGACGATCCTACGCGTCAGGCAAAGCGCTCCAGCTTCTTGCCCTGTTTCGAACATATTACCAGTCTATCACTCTCCAAATGAACGCCTAGAACTAGACAGAGTGCCGAACATCGTATTGCGTGCCAAAATTCATTGTGGTGGACGTCACGACCACTCCAGGGTATAGCATGGTTCATTGCTTGCCCGAGGTGTACCCGTTGGCCCTATTTCCCTAACAATTACAAGAAGTCGATCGCCTACGGTTGGGATTAGTGGACTGGTCGATATCGAATCTTAAAACGTTGTATTATTGGATATTGTCAGAGGAGGTCACTCGCCTGCCGGGGGCTCGTAAGCAATATGAGGCGTGCAAGAGCTTCCCCGTCGCCCTATAGGGCCCTAGCCCACCATCCAGCGAATGGCCAGCTACCAGACTCAGCATCCTTGATTAGGTCTTTCAATATTGAGACAAACCCGGCACGGCCGATACGCCCCTCGCCGCTCACAGCATCAACTTTCCCAGACATGCCGCTGGATTTAGTTGATCGCATGAGATCGTTTCCACTCTTTATGTCGGCTCCCGACGATTTTTTAATAGCGATTGGGAAGTATTTAAGACCGCAAGTTCACTCGGCCCACGACCTTATTCTGACAGAGGGAGACGAGGCGAAAGCTATGTACTGGCTTGTCCGTGGCGTTGTCGCTGTGACTTCTCGAGATGGAGAGGCTATATACGCCGAGCTCAAACCTGGGTCCTTCTTTGGCGAAATAGGCGTCCTTATGAATATGCCTCGAACGGCTACAATCATCGCGCGTACTAAATGTCTTTTACTCGTCTTGAAGAAAGAAGACCTTCACATTGAGCTTCCTAAATTCCCCGATATGGAAAAAGCGATTCGCCACGAGGCCCATGAACGATTAGCTCTCACTGCTAAAAAGCGCCAGGAAAGCGGCCGTGTACTTAAACCCGAGAGCCGCCAGGCTCACGCGCGAGAAGCTGCGCCCGGCGAAGTTACGGCTGGCGATGAAGGTGCCATTAAGGATGGGGGTGTGATAAATAATAAGAAGAGAAAGTCTCCTAGCCCAGGCGCCCTCGAAGATCTAACTACGGGCAGCGCCCTTGGTAGTGGCCTAGTTAATGTGAGACAGACCCTCAAGGAGCTTCCTCTTTTTTCCACGCTGCCACCGGATATCCTTCATTTTCTGGGGATGAGCGCCCAACCGAAGACATATTCTCCGTTTACAGACATAATTCGCCAGGGGACATTAGGAAATGAGATCTACTTTATAGTACGTGGCGAGGCAGAAGTGATACACGAAGCGCCGGAAGGCCAGACATCAAAAAGAGCAAAAAGGTCATCCCTAATTAGGCCGCGGCTGAGACAGGGCCAATATTTCGGCGAGGTCGCCAGCCTCGGCCTTTCTCAAAAACGAACGGCAACAGTCAGGTCTATTACTGTTGTCGAGTGCTTGATGATTAGTGGTGAAGCTCTCGGCGAGCTGTGGAAGCGGTGTCCAAGTAGTCTCAGGGAGCAAGTCGAAGAAACGGCGAGGAATCGTATTAGAAAAGAAGACACCGAAGATGCTGAGATGGTTGATGTCGAGAACGTAACAGGAGACACCATATCGGCAACGCCAATGCGAGGAACTCCTCAGGTTATTTTCACAACGCCGTCGAAACCTGCCTCCCCTATCAAGGACGAGTCGGAACAGTTGATACCAAAAGATCCTGATCCATATCTCAGTGTCGATATGGAGAACTTGAGAAATCGTCGGCGAGCATCTCTCGCTCCACCAACGCCCCCAAATGATTCACCCAGCGCCTCGACTATAAATGGCACACGCCCGCGTCTGATCGATACAACCACACCAATCAAGCCCATTATGCCGGCCATGCCATCCCCCCGACTCTGAAGGGCCTACAAAGAAGGCACGGCTCTTGGACACGCCGTCCTCTTTTGACGACAAAGGAGAACAGAAAATGCCACTTCCTGATGACATATTGATGACTATATTCCAATATCTAAACGCCGTCGACTTATTCCGTCTAAGACGATTATCTACCCACTGGCTTAAAGTGCTATCAACTTCGCCTAAACTGTGCCATAATGTGGATTTATCGCCTTACAATCGCCGGGTTACTGATGATATCTTAGTCAACCGGCTAGCACCCTTCCTTAGCCAAAGACCCGTTTCAGTTGATGTGAGCAACTGCTTTCACATCACGGACGAGGGGTTCTCGTCGTTTTGGAAGCTCTGCGGTAAAAACGTCAAGGTATGGAGGATGAAGTCTGTCTGGGAGGTTTCGGCTAATCAGATACTCGAAATGAGTGATCATGCTAAGAGCTTGGAAGAAGTCGACTGGAGCAACTGTCGCAAGGTTGGCGACAATCTACTGGCTCGCGTGGTAGGATGGGTGGTCCCCGATCACCCTCCGCAGAAGCAGGTTGTCATCGCAAGCTCAGCCGCGCGTCTGAGAGGCCAACGGCAGCAGACGCAAACTGTAACATTGCCACCCCCAGGAACCGTCATTGGCTGTCCCAAGCTCAAGCGACTGAATCTCTCCTACTGCAAGCATATAACGGATCGTTCTATGGCCCACATGGCCGCTCACGCATCGCACCGTCTACAATCGCTTTCGCTTACGCGCTGTACGTCAATCACCGACGCTGGATTTCAATCATGGGCGCCTTTCCGCTTTGTCAACTTGTCTCACTTGTGCCTTGCCGATTGTACTTATCTGTCTGACAACGCCATCGTGGCTCTTGTTAACGCCGCCAAGGCCCTCACTCATCTTGATCTGTCCTTCTGCTGCGCATTGTCAGACACTGCCACGGAAGTGGTCGCCCTCGGGTTACCTCACCTGCGAGAACTCAAGATGGCTTTCTGCGGTAGCGCAGTGAGCGACAACAGTCTCGCTTGTGTCGCTCTACATTTAAACGACCTTGAACGGCTGAGTGTGAGGGGATGTGTACGAGTAACTTCTTCTGGGGTTGAAAGTGTTCTTGAGGGCTGCGGTCAACTAGCCTGGACCGATATTAGCCAGTGCCGCAATCTTGAGAGTTGGGTTAACGGCGGCGGCGTTACGCGATGGGGATACGACGAAAGGAGCCCCCGCATAGCAGGCTTGGATATGAGAAACATGAGCATTCTCCCGCCGAGTGGAGCGCGTAATCGCCGTGCCAGGCGTCCGGTTGCTTTCGTCGTGGAAAAGGGACCCGGCGAGCTACGATGAAGACATGACCACATCCGCATATATTGGCGTGAGACCACCTCGGTGCCAACGATCTATGGCAGCCAGTTTTTTGGTAACTGGTGAGAAGGTCTGACCTGGTAGCATTATACCCATTTAGGCGCATTTTGGGATAGATGTACAAAACGCATTGGATAGCATCATCATCATCATCATCTGTATATACACACATGGCCTCGAGAGGCTAAATCATGATTTAACGACAACAAAAACATGTACATTTGCACTCTTTGTATATAAATCTTCGGTGGGGCGGTTCTTCTTTTTTGAGTACTAGTGGTTCAGGATAAATGGTTTTCCAGATGACAAATTCAATTTTATTTCAAAGCAGAGCGATGTCAGGTAGTCTCGAGGATATACGTTCTTATGACGTGGTGATGGAAGATTATAACATCGTTACGTCGACTATTGCGAGCTCTACTAAGCAGTCCTCTTGTATAGTAGAACTGTTAACCCGAATATAGGGCTTCAACGAATGTCCGTCGCTGTTGAGGTAGAGGGGTGGTTATATAAAGCTATCCTTCGTCCCTCCCTACAGCGACGTAAACTTAAACTATACCAAGCCGCTCGTGTCTGCGCTCCAAAGTTCTTTTTAGTCCTTTAAAACTCCAATTGCCGCAAGTGAAGCTTATCCGCCTCAGTTTCGATAGAAAGACGACACGATGAAGCAGTGGGTTACCAATCAAAATGGGCTGGACAAGCTCAGGCTGGTAGATGTGCTCGAACCTTCGGAATTGAAGAAGGGTGAGGTGCTGGTCAAGATCAATAGTGTGTCGTTAAACTTTCGTGATACTGAAGGTAAGCCGGCATGACTATATGCACGAGAAGCAGAGAAATATAATAACAAAATCCCCAGTGTGCATGGGTGTCTACAACCATCACTAGAATATCAAGCTAGAAAGCGAACTTGTGCCGACCTCCGACTGTTGCGGGACAGTCGTGAAAGTCGGGCCGGGAGCAAGTGACTCGGGCATCAAGGAAGGCGATCGCGTCGCCTCCATCTTCAACCAGAATCATTTGACTGGCCAAATCGTCGAGAAGGACATGGTTAGTAACCTCGACCCCGATCGACGTGTCTCGGGAACAAGAGTTGCTTTAGCCAGAGATCTTCTGCTCTTGTTTGCTATTCCAACAGGCTCCCGAAACTGTAACGGCTCCTACTAACCCCAGATCCTTCAAATAGACGGCCGGCTTGGGAATTGCCGCTTAACGGCTGTCTGACGCAATACCGCGTCCTCCCTGCTCACGGTTTCGTTAAAGTGCCGCAGTACCTCACTGACGAGGGCGCTGCTTGCCTACCAATTGCAACTGTCACAGCGTGGATGGCCATTAACACATTCCAGCCCATTGGTCAGCCGGTCCAGGGCAAGGATAAGGTCTTGCTACTTCAAGGGACCGGCGGCGTGGCGATCGCAGGGCTCCAGATTGCGAAGGTATTGGGGTTGACGAGTAAGTTATGAATCAAATTTAGTTTCCTTATTTTCACTGCTTCTGTTCCTATTACTGTGGTCGTCTATATGAACATGCATGTATTGAGAGCCGGGATCTGAGATACAATTAACCACACAGCAATCATCACGTCGTCGTCGGATGCAAAATTAGAGCGCGCGAAGCAGCTCGGGGCCGACCACACCATCAACTATAAACAGGAGCCCCAATGGGACGAGGTAGTCCTCAAGCTTACTAACGGCCGCGGCGCCGACATCATTTTCGAGTGCGGCGGCGCGCAGACGCTGGGCAAGTCGTTCCGGTGCGTGGCGTTCGGAGGGCTCATCAGCGCCATCGGATATCTGTCGGGCAAAGAGGACGCCGCTGGCGACCGCATCAATGCCAACGTGCTCGCGCTTAACCGCAACGTGACGTTTAAGGGCATTCTTGTTGGTCCGAAGGACCGCTTTGAAGAGGTACTGCGCTGGTACGAAAAGGGCCAGATTCAGCCTGTTATTGATCGTACGTTCGAATTTGAAAAGGCCGATGGGATACTACAGTATCTATTCAGTAGCGGCCATTTTGGGAAGGTTGTTATTAAAGTCTAATAGTTATATATTAGGTGTTAGATTTAAGGGGTGGAAATAAAGGCCCCATTAAGTGGATTCTCCACCTATACCTATTTAATATAGTATATACAAATATAAAAATATAACTTAATATATAATAAACTTAATTAATTATTAATTAATTAAAATTGTTTAATTTTAACAATTAAAAGTTTTATATATTTAATACTACTATTAAAGCTAAATTAAGCGATTATTATAATAATAATAACCTTATTAACTAATATAAAAAACTATTTTAATAAAAACTAAAAAAATTTTTATAATTTAAAAACAAAAAAATTTATAGCAAAAAGCTAGTTTTTTTAAAACTTTTTAAAAAAGTATTTTATTATAGAAAAGTTTAAAGTAATTTAAATTTAATTAAAGTAATAATTTAAAAATTTTTTTTAAAAAATATTTAAAGATTTAACTAAAAAACATTAAAATAACCTAGCTATTAAAAAAGCGTTTTTATTAAAAATAAAAACTAAAAGTAGTTATAAAGTAACGTTATTTAATTATAAGTAATTATAATATAAATATATATATAATAAATAATTTATTATAAGTTAATAAAACTAGAATTTAAGGTCAAATATATATAATATATAAAGAATTAATATAAAGGCATGACTTTATAGAGGCATGATTTTCTCACAACTTAACGCTGCGACCGCACCTAACTTGAAACATATCATCAGAGTCGCCTTTTCGAGCCCTTTCGGATGGTATAGATCTTGAATCCGTAGCCCTAATATCGGTGGAGATATTCAATGTTATATAAAAAGTGAAGTTTAAAAGCCCGCTTAAGTAAAAACGTTAAATATCTCGGCCAGTTTTAAAGCTACAGCTTCGTAATTAATACCGTTGAATAAAGCACAAAGAGACAATTAAAGTAATATGTTTTAGGTTAGGTGCGGGCGTAGCGTTAAAAAGTTATTAAATCATGCCTTTATAAAGTCATGCTTTTATATTAATTCTTTATGCCTTTATATTAATTTTTAATATATAAAGCGTATAATAAATTAAATAACTAAATAAAAATAAAATAATAAATTTAATATTTAAATATTAATAATTAAAAAATATAAGGTTATTTAGTATATTAATAATATATTAAGCAGTATTGTTAAAAAGATTGGGTTTTTTATATAAATTTATTATTAATATATAACTTTGCTATATAATAAAAACATTAAATAGTTATATAGGCCTATTAGCCTTTATTATATAACCTACTATTTATAATATATTTTTATTAAAATATAAAAGCGTTATATATAATTTATTTTATTATTTACCTATTACCTATATATTAATATTATTATAAAAATAAAAAAAAAAAAAAAAAGTATAAATTGTTTAATTTATTTTATTTTATTTAATTTTCTTTTTTTTATAGTTTAAATAAATATAGGCTTTTTTATAAAACAGTATAGAACCGTACGTACTTAGGTACTTATTATACTTTCTATAAGGCAATTATATATTATAACTACTTCGGTTCGATTTGCCCCTAACTTTTAAAATAGCCTAATACTGCCTAAGCTCTCCTAATATATATATTAAACACTAGCTTATTTATTTTAAAATACTTTATAAAAAATATAATATNANATATAACAAATTATATATAATTATTTATATTTAATAATAATGTTTTATATTAATATTAAACGCAATTAATTAATTAGGTTTAAAAACTATTATAATATTATATACTATTTTTTATTTTTTTTAAAACTAGTATTAGCTAAATAGTTTTTTTTTAGCTTTTGCTAGCTTAATAAACTAAATAGTATTAAATAGTTTAAAAACGTTTCTGAAATTATAAATTTTAATTTAGTATAAGATAAAAAGCAGTATTAAATATTTAGAACTAATTAGTTTTTAAATTTAAATTAAATTAGTTTTTATTTTTTANAAAANAAATAATTATAATAATAATAAACGCTACTAAGTTTTATTATTAGTTTAAAATATATTTAAAATATAAAAATCGGTTTATAATAATTAGCCCCTAGGGAATAAAAAAGTTAATAGTTATATTAATAAGATTTTATAATTTTGCTATATATATATAACGTTTTATAAATAAATTATTAAAACTTTTTAAACATTTTTATTATTATTTTATTAACAATATTATAATTTTTTCTAATATTAAAAATAAACATTTTGCTTATTTATATACTATTTTTAAGCTTTTTTATACTAAAAAAATTATATTATCTTTATAAAAATTGTTTATTGCTTACTTGTTTATAAAGTTACTAAGCTTTTAAATAAATATTTTTAGGATATTAACTATAAAAGAGCGGTTTATAGCTTTTTAAAATTTAAAATTTTTAAACTAATTTAAAGTATTTAAATAATATTTAAGCGCTAGTAGATTTTTTATACTTTGTTTTTTATTATATATAATATACTAAACTTTTATAAAAATATAAAATTAATTTATTAAGCATAGGTTATAAAGTAGGATAGATTATTAATAGTAACTTTAGTAAGCAATAAATATATTGCTAGTTAATAGTTTTCGAGCCTATAAAAGCTAAAAAGCAATTATTTGCTGCGGTTTAAAAACTAATTTGTTAATATATTATATTATATTATTATAATCTAGTAAAAACGCTTTTTATATAAATTAACGCTTTATAAAAAATATAGGTTCGATATAATATTGTTTTATTTTTATAACAGCTATATATAAAAACTAAGTTCTATTATTCCTAATATTTAAATTTTATTTATTATATTTTTAAATTATTGCTTATTTTAACCGGAATTAAACTATAGCTTGTTAGAACTTAAAATAGCTTATATTATATAAATATATAAACGATTAAAAACTACTATAAAAGCTATATAGAAATTAATAATTATATTAACTAACTATTTAGCTACAAAGGGAATATTAAACTAAATAAACCTAAACACTACGTTAATAAACAAGGCTAACAAGCGATTAGTAAACGCGTTAATTTATCTATTTTAATACGGGTTATAAATATACTATTTAGCTAGTTGCTTTAATTTTATACTTAATACTTTAAGCTGTTTTAAAAACGTAATAAACCTAATTAACGCTAATAATAAAATAAACAATTTAATAAAAAGCTATTATTANATTAAATATAAATAGTATTATTTAAAGCTATTATAAATAAAGCTATTAAAGCTAAAATTATAACGGACTATAAAAAAACCCTAAATATTAATAAATNNTATAAACGTTGCAAAAAAATAACAAGGACGTTATAAATTTTTCCTGCCCTAGCTATTTATTTATAACTATAAATAGTCTAATATATAACGTAGGTAAAAACGGTAAATAAAAGCTATATATTCCTAAAGAACAAATTAGCAAGTTTTTAAATATAACGTACAATAATAAATATTATTTCAGTAAAAAGTATATATTATAAGACTTCGAACCTTTTTATATAGAGTTTAAAACTAAAAAAGTATAAACGTACTTAAACTTTTATAATAAATATAAATTATACGCTATAAATAAAAAAAAGCTATATAAAAATTATTAGCCTATCCGCCTAAAAAAACGCTAAACCTATAAAAATAATAGCTATTAATTTTATTATAAAGCTCTTAACTATATTAGTTACTACAACCCTATAATAGCTAAACGGGTATTTTAAAATATAATATACTAATATTTATAATATACGCTACGTTAAAACGTTCTATATTAATTCTAAGCTATAAAACTTATAAAGCTATAGACTAGGCTATAGTACTAATAACGTAGATCCTTTTAGCTAATTTAAAGCATACTTAATAATATTATTTCCAATCGTAACTATAAATTTATATTAGAACTTTAAAAAGGTTTATAGAAAACATTAAATATAAAACTATTAATAACTATAGCGTACTACCTATAAAACAATAGCCTATTTAAAAAAAAAGAACTAAACTATTAAAATCACAATATAATATTATACTTTTGCTTACTTTAACTAAAACTAAATAAACTTACTACTAGTATTATAATAAAACTTTAATAATATATATTTAGCCTTAATTAAATTTTTTTATATATAAACAGCTATTTAGTTTTTAACTACTTAGCTTAAACAATATATTAATAAAAATAAATAAAGCTATTAAAATAAAAAAGCTACGGTTTATATAGGAGTATATTTATAAAAAAATATAAAAGCTAAACTATAAAACTTTTATAGCTATTTAAAAGCTAAAATATTATTATAAATAATTAAAAATAAGTTTATAAAATTTAAAACCTACTAAATAGTAAAAAAGACCTGAATAATATTGCTGCTTTTTTATTTTAAATTAAACTTAGTTTATATATTAATAAAAGATTTTATATAGTTTTATATATAAAAAANTATTATTATTAAATATTTTGCTATAAATATATATTAATAGAACAAAAAAGTTAAACGGGCTATATATATTTTAAAAAATATAGTATAAGCTATATTATATATAGCTAAAAAAGCAAAATTTTACTAAAATATTAATTTATATTTATTTAAATAGCAGTATATATTAAAAATCAATAAATATTTAAAAAAACTATAACAACCTTATATAAAAATTAGTATAGTAAAAAACTAAACTGCTACTATATAATAACTTTTAGTACTTTAGGCAAATATTTACTACTAATTAAGCTTAATATATTAAAAGCTAAAATAATTTAATATTAAATATTTAGTTATAAAAAAGGATAATACTTATAACTATATAATCTTTAAACTAAACAACTATATAATAATTAATACTTNATAAACGATTAATTTTAACTAAAAAATATTTTATAACATTTTAACATAAAATTATAAAAAAACTTTTAAAAAAAATAACCTAGATCGCTATTACTATTTATTAAATAATAAAATAAAAAATAAAAAACAAACAAGCTAAAAAAACTAAAAAAAATAGCTACTANAAACAAAAAAAAAATAGCTTTTTAATACTTTACTAGCAAATCTTTTAAAGCTTTATACACTATTAGCTTTAATATTACTATTACTATTTTTTTAAAATTATTAATATTTTTTAAAACGCTAACTTTTTTAAGTTTTCTAGCTAAAATACTAAAAAACTAGCAACTACTACTATAGCCCTATTTAAAATTAAAAAGCCTTATACTAAAAATACTAAATTATTACTATAATTTATATTCTAAAATATAAAGCTTTAACTAATTTTACTATAGGTTATAGTCCGCTATTTTAACGTTTAAATTAACAATTATTACTTTATTTTTTATATTATTAGCTACTAAAATAAAACCTAAAAGTTATAAACAAACAAAAAAAACACGCTAAATAAATATAGTAGTATAAAAACAATAAAAGCTAAATACTAATTTTTAAATAAAATAACTATATTTAAAACCTATATAATCTATTAGCTAAAAAAAACTAATAAGTAATAAATAGGTTTATAAAATTAAAATAAAACCTAATAGAAAAATTATTTAATATAAAACTCGATAAATTATTTATAGCTTTAAATAAATTTTAAGTAAAACTATAATAAAACGTTTATTTTAATAATAAAACTAATAAATTATAAAGTTTTATTTGTATTAATAACGGCCCTATATTTAAAAATAGAATAGTTAAATATTAAAACTATGTTTTTTATAAAAAATTATATATATTAGTTTATATTAATTTAATAATCGCTATTATTTTTATAAAATATATATTAAGCTATAGCTTTAAACTTAATAAAAAAATATAAAGACTNAAATAGTTTAGCTAATTATTTAATATAATAATTTATTTTTTAGCATATAAAAAAAAAAGTTAAACGTTATAATTTACTTTTTTTTAATTAAAATATTTACTAAACAATATTATATAAACAACCTTAAAATCTTCTACTTAGTTACCGCTATATTTATAAATATACCAAGCTTAATATTGCATACTATACCTTTCTAGCGTTACAAATTAAAAATTAAAAGTATAAGCAAAAAACTAAAACAAAAAATTATAATAAATAATAAAAAAAAAAATTAAAGCAAAAATAATTAAAAAAATTAAAGTACTTATATAAACAAAAAATACAGTAGTTAGGGCGGTAGAGGGTACCCGTAAGGGCAGTGCCCGTAGGACCCCTGCCTAGCTTATATAGGATGTCATTAGTGTTGCCGGTAACGGTATCTCGTCTAGTTGACAAATACCCTATTAGAAATGTACGTAAGATCCCCTCTTGTTCTACTATTGTAAGGGGTAGAGTTGACTTCGATGTTGTATACACGTATAAGTTGTGGGGGGTACTTGGATGCACACTGTCAGCTGTATCGAATGGTAGTGAATCTCTCATGAATCGTATCAATGATTGACATTAGAGAATGCAAGGAAGCTGCGAGTAGGGTAGCTTCGGTACTGTATTGCCGGCTTGTCCGCGGATGGGGCATTTCTTTGACGATCAACAGCGCATACGCCGACCTATGCAAGACGGAACTGTTCTACTTGGAGTCGAAAGTAACAACTTGAGCAGTGTCTCGAGCACCGTTTGTAATAATGTTGCAGGATGTGTGCTATATGCGAAAGGTTAATGCCAATGTTCACGGAGAAGTGTACACCGACCAATGGTCAAGATCAATACTAGACTGAACAATGCCGGCTAGGTGCCATGATGCCTGAACCTTCGTCACATGGAGGCATGAGGACTGATGGTGGTGGTGTGGGTATGGGGAAACTAAATTCGGCCAGTGAATCGCATCCGGTCAGGACGCGGTCTTACTCGGACTGTGTCAACCGAACAAACCCAAAACGAATGAGGCCAATGAGAGGCCTGGGACAGGACCTGGGGGAGGGGAAGATTGACTGAAATTAGTTGCGAACATGGTCCGGCGTGGAGCCCTGTTCAAGCCATGCGAACTCTGTGTCCCACCCCGTGGAGTTGTGAGATTGGAGTCGTTGGACACGATGGATGCAACCCAGGACATGCCAACCCCTGCTGCTCATATCCATCTTCGATCGACGTTGGGTTTTCTTGACCAATGAGGAGGAGCTAAGCAGGGAACTAAGCAGACTTGGCAATCATACTAGCGGATGCAGATCACGGCGACATGAATTAAGAAGGGCAGAGGCCCAGCAGGCCCTCAGATAGGATTGGAGGAGCCATGCGTTGGACAGACGAGACAACTACGTGTCGGATGCCTCGACCTGCGAGTGAGACTAGGTGAGACTTGAGTGGGACAGAGGCGACATGGCATCAGTAAGCGGACCGCAGTCTGCGTGTTCGTGATGTATCAATGAAGAAGGACGGATGAGCCACGATATTGATTCACAACATTGAAGGTGACGGCAGTTCCAAGGTTGGCTCTAGCCAGGGACTGTGGGTAGAAGGTTTCAAAGGTTGTAGTTCATTGCGTATCTCACACCAAGATAGGGCGTTTTACGGCGATCTAGACATGGTGGTGGTGACGGGGTTACCGACGGGGTTATTGACGGGGTGTGTTGTTGCCACTGATACTGTTTACTTAGACACGTTGTGAATAGTGTAGGAATACATTATGTATCCATATAGTAAGGAATAGGTATAGTAGGAAAGAGGATACGATTTAGCATTAGGTTATCATGGGCAGTGGTAGTGGCAGCAGCAGCAGAAGCAGCGATCTGGGGTTGGGAAAAGATAAGTGATGAACGAGGCGAAGTCTGATTGGTGCAGCACGGCAAATCAGATGTAGAGGGGGAGGAAGGATCAACCCTAAGTACTGTACAGTAGATTACCCCGCAAATCTATCAAGGGCCTGGACGGCTGTGACGTCGACGGACTCTGGGGACGGTGGGCGGGCCATGCCGATTTAGTGATTTAGTGGACAGAACGGTGCTTTTCGTGCTTTCCCCAGGTCTTGGTTAGGGCACCTCCCTGTCAGTCCACGGTTTCTAGGTGAGCTTCTACTGCAGTGTGACAGGTCCGGCAGGCGGTAACGGGGCTGCCCATGAGCAGCGTGCCCCACTTACCCCCAGGGACTGACGTACCTTCCATATTGCACCCTGCAGCGGCCCAGAAACAGACGGATTGCAACCGACTCATTGGCTGCATGAGCTGGAGCAAACAACACAACTAGCTCCGAGGTATCACTACCCTTACTTCGTGTGAATGTTGGCATGCAGCGAGGTATCTCTACGTGGGCATGTGGGCATGTGGGCAGGCAACTGCGCAAGCATGGGTCGAGAGAGAGAGTGGTTGATCGAACGACTATATCATGTCTAAAGTACATGCCTCAGGCTATCTAGGTATCTGCCTTCTTTGCCTTCTTTGCCTTTTCCATTCTCCATGATAAATACAACTCCAACTACTGCTTTCATTCAACACCACCATCTCCTTCACACAGTCAATGCTCTTCTACTGTATTCTATTCTACCCCATCTACGAAACACGTCCAATCCTTCAACAACCTTTCTGTTCAATCCTGTTCAATCCCTACCTACAGATACCTATTTATAATACCCTCTCTGCTTATCTACACTACGCGCGATACCGCCCAGAACTAAAGCCAAGGGCTTAAGCTAGAGCCAGAACTATCTAGGTTGATAGAGCTAAGAAGCTTATTTGACCATCTCTCAGCCGACTCGTTTGTCAGTTCCCTTGCACTGTACAGGCTGGCAGGCTACGGTACTGTACTATGCCTATACTACCTACTATCACCCAGACCCAGAGCACCGACTAACACTACCTAACTTTAGTACTGTACCGCGTTAGTAGCTACAGCAGTAGTTACTTTTACCCCGCTCTCTCTCTCTCTCTCTCTCCAACCCCCCGGCATCCCTGGCTCATCCCTGGCGTCCCTTGGCATCAGCATTGCACGCACTGTCCGTCGCCAACTTATTCCTCCCAGCTCCGATTAAGGATTAAGGTGCTCAACCACCACCTCATCTATTCGAGTCAGCGACGCACTTCCGGCCCTGTCCTGTCTCCCCGACCTGATCAAAGGCCGACTGCAAACTGCGCTGTGACAGCGGAATAGCTCCCCGACCAGAGAAGCGTCGCATCACAGTTCGCCACGCGTCACATGTCACACGGTTACTTAACCGTTCGTACGATACGTCGACCCATCCCACAATACAAAGGACCATCTCTTCCGATTTCTTGTTTCACCGAGTCGACGACCCTGACACCACCTGTTTGTCTGCCTTACAGTACACATAAAATTGTCCCCCCCCACCTCTCGATACTCTTTCATCTATTTCCACAAAGGTGTCGCGTGCCCATTATACGACTGCAACTGTCATTCCAGCTATCAGAATCAATCAACCAACCGACTATCACCACTACCACCAAAATACACCAGAGCAGACTCTTTATTGTGCCGTTTTGAAGGACCCGAACCGCCACTCTTCGCCTTGTCACCGAACTTCTTCTACCGAAACAGATTCTCTCTCCGTCTATCGCCATGTCAAACGATAACTCGGGCAACGACCGCCGTGGCTCGGTCACCTCGGCTGCTTTCTCCAACCTATTCCACAACCGTCGAAATTCGACATCGGGCGCTGGAAATGGTAACGGTGCTAGCCGCGAGTCCGTGTCGGCCGCCGCTGCACGAGATCAACGTCGGCGACTCTCCGTAACCACCTTGGGCTTGTCTGGTGCCTCACCCACATCCGTCAGCGCGCCCTTCGGCCTTCGGCGAGGTAGCATCTCCACCAATAATTCTGATTCGATTGATGAGAGTGCAATTGAGGACGACGAGCCTGCCAAGGTACCCACGACCTCGCCATTTGCCCGCCGTACCAGCTTCGGCGCCCAGGCCATGCTCAATATGCGAACTGGCCAAACAAGCCCAGGTTCTGGTAGGCCTGCCCCGCAAGCAAGACGCACTTCTGCTGCTGCTCCCCGGCAACCACCCCTCGGTGCTTCGTCCCTCTCCGCTGCTGCTGCGAGGCGGATGAGCACCTCTCAGGCAAGCAACGTACTATCCGCAAGAACACCTTCTGACATGCCTTTCGCTCGCTCAGACAACGGTTACAATTGGACTGAGCAGCTTAGATACCGTGCCGAAAGCAGCGTGACCGGCCAACGCCCTACTTTTGGATCCATGTCCGCTGCTCCCAACTCCCCCCCGAGGACCACCCCCCCTCATCATGACCGTGCCAAGTCCGTCTCCGATATGCCGGCGCCACCTCAACAACCCGAGGTCATAAAACCCAGATATCCAGAGCGGCCCAAGCCTGACCATATGCAGGAGCGTATCCTGAAAGGTGATTTCTACATGGACTGACGGCTGTTCGAAAGTAAGAATTGCGCGCGGACTGACTCGACTCGTGTGGGTGATGATGACATGCCAGTCAAATGCTCATGTCTGACACGGCATGCTTCCTGAAGTCGCGTCACCTGTCATATTCTTCTTTCATTGCACCTCCATTCCATCGGAGCTTTTCGCATCGCTTTACTAGTTTCGCCCGGCGTAAGGAAGTTGGAGACGGCGAAAAAGGGGAGATTGCTAAGCGTTTACCGATTTGAGAGTGAAGGCGTTGACGATGATCCCGAAATTGTACTTGAATCTAGGCATCCCATTCGTTGAACCTGGATTTTATGTGATTATGAGGCAACAATGGCCGGCCAAATTGTTTGCCAGGAAAATGGCTGGGATCCAAATGACGGAAGCACCGCACTGCAAGGACTGGAACAAGTTTTTCACGATTTTTCTTCGTCATGATAGGGCTTCTTAATGTTGCTATGAATCTATGTACGAGTACAATATGGGGTGGTCGCGGATGAAGATGAGGAAGAGATTATTGTACCTTTTTGGTATGAAGACATGTCTAACAACCAGCCGGGAGGAGTTGGGCAGTAGCAGTGTATGAAGGAAATGAAACACTATGGACATGTTCCGTTACGATAAGTACTAGAGTTTTCATGGCCACAGTGCGAGTTTGACTCTGAATCCTTGTTGTCAACAACGAGGCTTAGTAATTCGATACCCTTCACCGAGTTAAGTAAATTGAAAAGGCTGTCTAACTATACGTATAGATCTCTAGCCTTCATTTCTTTGTAAATACCCATATACACATATATAGATTCCCGTGAAGCTAGCAGGAAATTAGCAGGGTATGTTTGAAATTTCCTCGCGGGATGAACTCAACCAAGGTGGAACGATGTGGCATTGCAGTAATGGCCGAAATACAAACACTCAGACCTGTCACTGCTTGGAGGTTGGAGTACCAAGAGGTGGCATCATTATACGACGATGGAGATAGTGTCAAACGCTTCCGAATAGGTGGGATATATCAGAGGGGGGACTGGGACTTGCATACATATCATGCATATAGTCATACGAGTTTGGGACTTCAGTTCCTAACTTCCCCGTGTATTGCCTGATCGATCTTTCGAGACAGATGTACGGACGGGGACGGCAAGGGGAAGCGAGATCGGCAACTGGAGCCGAGGCGAGGCGGACGTACAGTAGGTAGAGTCTGTAGACCTCGTATTTTGGCAGAATAGGTAGGGGGAGTGAGACCTTCGTGGCCCCTTTTACTCTGTGCGGGGTTATTACACGTTGGATAGTCTCCCAAGGGGATTGGAATGATAGGAAAATTATAATAATCTTTTAGAGTGCCAGGGGTGGCTATGAGATCTTGTCCCACTATTATTCAGCCCAGGCCTTTTTCAAACAACGATCATCGTTGAAGTTAACGCATGGTGATGAAATAGCCGCGTTGCATTCAGCTAGGTTATTTTATAAGGTAGGCTGGAAGATCTCGATATGTATAAGAATAGGATATCCGTGCCCTTTTGTACCCCCCTGCCTTAATCTTACAACACATGAACTGACTCCTTTACACAGTTCACATCCGATAGCCATTTCTTCATTCGCTGTTTCTGAGCTTCGATTTCACGTTCTAGTGCTTCTGCCTAGTATTTTAGTCAAGTCGTTGCTTTCTCCCCTTCTTTTATACGCACGCGCTCCATCGACATCCTACGGCAGGCACCATTGCGTGCTGCTCGCTATCCAGGGGCCAGGGCGATATCTTATAGTCAACCCGATGCTTTGTAAGCTCTCCATTACATTCCATAGTACCAGCAGCGTTCACCACAAACAAAGCAAAGCAAAAAACGCGCTTTGCTTTGCTTTGCCTAACTTAAACCAATAAATCAGCTTTTTTTTTTTGCTTAAAGCAAATCTTTTACTTGATTTAACTTAATTAATTAACAAATAAATTAAGTAAGGGGGACGCGAGCGAAGCGAGCGCTCGGAGCGGTATTATAGGGCTATAGCGTATAGCGTGTAGCGTGTAGCATATAGCGCATATAGCAAAAGCTATCGATAAACACGGTACAATATAAACTATAATACAAGTTTTTTATTAAATATACNNTATAAAAAAATTAAAAAAAATTAGCAAAATTATTTGCAAATATTTATAAATAATTATAAGCAATAAAAAATATTTGTTTTACTTAAGCAAATAATTTAAAATCGTTACTTTACTTTGCTTGGTTAAGTTACTTATAAGTTAAGTTAAGTATTACTTTGCTTGTAGTGAACGCTGAACCAAACTACGATGTTTTCTGAATCCTACCCGTTTCGAATAATACTGATCTCCTCCCAGCTGACGTCACATATCGTCACTTCTTCAGATGCTATTTCAGAGTCTGTGTCTGGTAACCTAAGGCTTGTAGTCGTGGTATTTGAAGTTTTAGGAATCGCTGGAAGATTGAGTATGATTTTTAGTTGCTCGGGGGATGGTCGGGCGGTGCCGGCCTGGATGACAACAGGGAACCGTTTTTCTGGCATTTCTAGATTGGCTTCAATACCATCACGTCATCTATTACAGAGTTTGATCTCCTTAGTGTCTTCAACATATGCTCGCTGTCGCTTTACTTTTATCGGTAAGTTGATGCGCTTGAACATGTTGATCATGTCGAATCGGAGTTTGGACCCTAGGTTCCGTGTTGATGTTCAATATTTGGTGGTGCTTTTCAGATAGCTTCTCTACCGATATGTCTCCTGGGATAAGTTCCATAGGTTGACATAGAAGAAGAAACCAAGGACGCTTAAGGGAGGATGGCGAGATTGGTGAAAAGGGAGGACAGCCAGCCACCTGACGCGCCAACCCCGCCTAGAACTTTCTGGTCTATCTAACACTCTGATTGAATAATGACAGGTAGTTGCATGCTAAAGGGAAAACATCAAACTCGTGTCAAGCCACCCTGCGGTGTAGCCAGCTCACGGATCCGAAACATGTGTATTAGCCATACTTCTACTCACAGCTCAATGACTCTTTGTGTATACTCTTTTCTTCGCCCTTCTTAATTAAAGGAAAAACCCGCGAATAACAAGAAAAGCCCTCATAGTGTATAATTATACAAATCTTACTAAATAGGTTTTTACTTACCTGTTTGACGACAACATTACATATGTTTCTAATCGCCACATAACAAGTTCAGCCGTAAATCCATCCATCTTGCTTCTCCATAGATCAATTCTTGCTTAGTTTCTTGACAAGGAAACCAATTAAAATTACCAAACCCCATGCGAGGGCGAGTTCCGATGCAGATGTGATGAAGACAATTACGAGAGCTTCCAACAACGCGACGTCCTCCCATCCCAACAGACAAAGAAGACCCAAGGCATAGGTGATATCAAACGAGAGTTTCTCAAGTTGCGTCGGGGTAGTAAACTGCTTCCATCTCAACCGTCGTTCCTCCTGTTCGCCGAGGCCTTCGTGCCCACCGTCGTTCTTGCGGTGCAGTTTGCGCTCTCGTAGACGCTGTACCCAGAACGGTCGCAACTTGCCATTCGAGTCGTAAGGCTCCAGCTCGCAAAACGCCCTCCAGCGCCGGATCACCTCCCGCGCCGTGGTCTTGTCGACATCGAAGTACTCGCGGTGCGCTACGCCACAGGCGCAGGCGAAATAGTACGTGCAGTCATACAACTCCGCCTGCATCAGCTTTTCGGCCTTTTGATACAAGGAGATCGGGCCGCCTTCGGGGTCTGCCTCGCGCTCCATCGAGAAATGGTTGCACTGGTTGCTGATCTTCCTCAGCCTGCGCTGCTCCGACATGGTTGTGTGGCCGATCTTCACAACCACCTTCTCCGTATCACCTGCGGGCACTACCTCGAAGAGATAATTGTTCCCAACCTTATCGTCGAGTTCTCTCTTGGACAGCGGCTTTAGGAGTACCTCGATAATCTTATCATCGACATCCTGGGAAAGACTTTTGTCTGCTTGCCGCCGTTTTCCGCTCGGCGATCTCTTGGGAACGCTTTCTAGATCATGTTCAATGAGCGCGGGCGCGGACCTCGAGGACCAAGGGGGTGAAGTTGCAGGAGGGAAAAGAAGTCGTCGTGTGGGAGAAGTTGAACCTGGAGTAGCGAACGGATCATCGTCCGGGATGTTTTTATTTCTCATAGTTGATCCCGGCGAAGCCGGAGAAATTTCAGAGTTACCGTATTGTCGTGGAAGGCCAATTTTCTTCGGGTATGCCGCACCACCATATCTACGGCCTAGTTTTCTAGAGAATGCCGATCTCGATCTAAACCGCTTTAGTGAACGTAGGTAATTTGGATATGAGTTTCCCGTGGCGTTCACTTTCTTCCACGAGTGTTTTCTGACCCATGTATAGGTCATGGTTGGTGGCTCCTGTGGAGTTGGAGAGGTCGAGGGGTCTTCTAAGATAACTCTCATTTTTATATAGCAAATTTTCAGAGAATCTACTGCGATGGTCGTGTCGTTAATGTGGACAGCTGTAAGTGCTTTATGCACTCTCCGGGGAGGACTAACGGGCGCCTATGAGGCCCAGCCGCAAAAAATGAAACCAACAAGCCGCAGGTGGGTTGCGGGCGCTTCGAAGTGTTTGATGCATTGAGAAAATCGATGGGTTAGAAAGATGCAATTGGCAAACTTGATTATCAGGTTGACAGTATCCTGGCATACTTTTGCTGTGCCACTATGCACTTAGAACCAACATGCATAAAGGATTGTCACAGAACCGGCCGGGTTAATGGCCGGGAACCATGGGTCACTACTGTAGGCACAGGCCCAGAGGTCAGGGTGATTACTTATGTAATTGCATCTCGAGTATTTCAAAGATTAGCTCAATAGACGGCCCATACTCGCCTTGTAGCAACCTCGTTGGAAGCCTCGCTTTCAACTTGCAGAAAATGTTGGCAAGACTCCTTGATTAGATGGCTTACGGGCAAGCTGTAGTTACAACTTAAACGCAATCAAGTCGCAGTCTCAAGTACGGGTGACAAAGCTGTTGCATTCAAGAGAATATATTTTAATTCAAATGCCCTACGGTGGGCATGTCCTTTTTTTCCATCAAATAGCCATACCAGTCCTCAATAATCCATAGGTAGTAGCGTTAGAACTAATATATTAGTCGTGCAGGGCAGGACGTCTTAAATAATTATAACATTTTCCTTATTAAAGTCACATCACCCTCTCTTCTCACTTATTAAACTAAAGGCCCCTTCAGCCTAGAGGCAAAGAAACCTTCGTCTTTAATTTCCACAAGGCCACACAAGCCACGAACACCTCTTCTCCCCCCCACCTCCACCTCCCATGTGCTTCGCATGCGACTCCTCGGACTCGTACCCCCACTAAGCCGTGTGCATGCGAATATAGCCGAAGGCAACAGCGAGGTTTCCTAAATATGTACATAGTGGAGAGAGAGTTTCCCATTTCAGCTACAAGGTATCATCAACCAAATGGTCTTCTCAACGGTGTTCAACAGATCGTGCAGTATCGCCAAATCCGACATAGGCGAATAATTACATATCTACTCGGTTGCTTCAGAAAGATTTCGATTATGTGACCGGGTCGTTTCTAAACAGTTACAATCCGATATTACCGCGCTCCTCAATATTAAGCCCTCCCAAATCGGATCATATAAAAGGCAAGAGGAATGGAAAGGCATCGTGGCAAGCGATAAGTATAGAAAGAGTACAGATCAGAGCTCGGTTTCACCGTGATATAGAGGTCAATTAATGAGGTATTCTGTTATGGTAACACCAGTCCGGCCAACCGGGGTGCCACCACACAGCACACACTTTGTCGTTGGTGCTCCTACGATCCCTCCATCGAAATTGAGAGAAGCCTTCATACCGCTAACCGTCTGGCTATCATAGAGATAGCACAGTCAATGTCCTTTTGGGCTTGCCGAAGACACCACCCCAGGCCCTCTTCCTGTTTCCTCGACAAAATAAATCATAGGATAGCTAATCAACTCCAGCTGCTATTGAAGGCGTATCACCGACCGCATTAATTGTGCCGGCAACTTTCGACTTGCGTGGAATCTTGGGCTTATGACAAGCCGGTACCCGAATACTTAAGGCCGTATCATGCTGGGTTGCCCAGGCACCGATCCCTTGTAAGTCATGTGCCATGCTGGAGGCGGTCGGCATGATGTCGTCCTTTGGGAGAAAAGATTAGTGTTAAACCTTATTAATAGACGCTTCACTCACGTGTGAATTAACCCTGAGACTCCGTAAGCCTAATCCGGCGGGTTTGAGACTTTGAGCAGCTTAACTTTTGTGTATTGAAAGACTTATTCATTGCTATCTTCAGTTTGCCATCCAGGAGCGGATAAGTAACCTTTTATTCGCTTTGGGAGCCCATGATCATTGACCGTAACCCATATCGCAATCCAAACCTACCACCAGCTTCTTCATGCTGGTGGGAATCGGCTCCCATTTCTACGTTGATTCCCATTTCTGCATTGATTCCCATTTCTGCGTTGATTCCCATTTCTGCGTTGATTCCCGTTTCTGCGTTGATTCCCGTTTCTGCGTTGATTCCCATTCCTGACGTCCTGTAAACCGTCGGCACATCCTCTAATTTAATTATCATCTTGTCAGCTGATTCCCATGCGGGGTAGATTCTTGCTATCGCGAACGCCACATTGGGGGTTTCACCGCGGCGCCCCCCTCTGGCTGATTCCCATTCTTTAAACCATGCTTGATTCCCACACCGCATTATTCCTGCATAGAGATCTGGTTCGATATACAGCAATCAACATATAAACCCGACAATGGCGAGGTAATTCGATCTCGGTGTTGAACATGTTGCTGCCTGATGAGAATCCTGCATAACTGCGCCAGCATCTAAGCGATTCTGTAAGTACCTACGTCACATCAATGGTGCGTACATACGTGCAGATAAAAGCAGGCTGACTGCAACATGGACCAATCGGCATTGATTTCTCGTGGGAATCAGGTCCACGCCAACCTGAAAAGTGATTCCCATTTCTGCCTGCAAAATGATAAGCAGGTAAGCAGGTATGCTGGTACTTAGGTGCCCAGGTACGTACACTTGGGAAGAGTTATTTAAGTATCTAGTCTGTACCCACCCAAAATTTGGCTTCACCCTTTTATTACCTTCTAATTAACTAAAATCGACGACACTATCCCTAACACGCTCTTGTGCTGCTCGACCATTGTCCTTGCTTCACTATGGCAACTGATCCAAGTCCTCAGTTCCAGCATTTTGCCCCCGACTGTCCATATTTTCAAGAAGGTTCCTCTTCCTCTTCCTTCGGTGCTTCTTCCTTGCCTATGTGCCGTCTCATAGAAACCTTTGAGGAGTAAGTACTCTATAGCACTATAGCACTATTTGAGCGTCGCTAAATCATGTTACAGTGGCACAACATTCATCGCCGACTCCTTTGGTGACGGTGATTGGATTGACATCACGAACGCCAGATCTTGCGGGCGTAATTGCCGTTGCAACCAATTCCGTGATATCTCTGAGGGGCGTATTTTCGCCTTTACTGTGAAGAAAACGCCGGAGGAGATGGAAATCTTAATCCACAACCTACATTTGCGGGCTGTTATAACGGACGCTCTCGCTGAACTTGGCCAAGAATTACCGCCGGGAGAGACCCCGTGGAATGGGTTCCTGTTGCTCAAACATCGGTCTCACTTAGCCAGAACGCTATTGCAGATGCAACGAGACTACTCCGCTGACCCTCAGTGCAATTTCAGAGTGGCAATTCTGTCGCTCTTAATCAACGGCATACTCGATGATCCCCAAGTATTCCAGAGTTACGATTTCTTCTGGCTCCAGAATCAAGGTGTCCTGGAATTTGCCGATTGGGCATGGCTTTATCCGGACAATTCGCAAAAAGCCCCAGCAGGTCATCGACGTCTTCAACGCGATAGTAGTGATGAGGTATCGATGGATACGGCCGAGTATCTCGACGATGCGATTACGAACACCTTTGCAACATTGATTGATATACCTACCGGCTGCAACTCCCATGATAATCGGTCTATTGTCGATCATCGGGGTTTTGAGCTGGCCTGTCCCCATCAAGAAAATGACGAAATTAATGGCGAGGCTATGCCCCCAAACCCATCAGGAAAAATTACTCCTGTTATGGTTGCTTCTCCAAAGGGGGATATCAATCTTCCTCCCTGCAAACCCTGGGAGGTAGACCCGGACCCCGATCCACTAGCATCTCTCTTGGAAGATGTAGATGGTATAAAATTGACACCAGAGGGTAAGCGATATTATGTGTCATTGTGTAAGGCGATACGGAGCCGAAACATTGTCCATCTCCAACATATATTACAGCACGAAGCCGATCGGGGTTGTAACTACCATCTGGGATCACCAGAACTCATGGCTCAACATAACGCTGAAGTTCTCTTGCTGGCAATTCGAATGGACTGCATCCGCTCGGTGAAACTGTTGTTACGCCACGGGTACGATATAAATTGCCATTTATCGGGACACACACCCCTCAGTGCTGCTGCCATACACGGCTCTGATTCACTTGTACGACTACTATTGCACTCTGGTGCTGAAGCCCCGGTCGCTACTTTGATTCTGCAATCCAGAGGCTTTGACCCAAGGAATGTTAGAAGAATCAATTCTCTAGCTCGATCTCACAACTCTCACGTTGCTCAGAGGAAACTCACATGCAATCGAAATCTCATTCGACTCCGGAATAGTTTCCGGGAAGAGCATGCGCTAATGATGCTGTTCGGACGCAATCAGGCTCTCGAAGACATCCTCGGCAGAGTACGTGTCCTCGCAGCTGTCCTCACAGCGGCTTTCGACGACGATTATGACCCATGCCCTTCCTGGAGCCCTTCCTTCTTCCACATCGAGCAGGACGCGGACTCGGCTTGGGCCATTGGCATCAAGACAATGCACGCCTTATTCAACGGAAATATATCTAACAATGCTCACGATCTCCTACTATTTCTTGCAGTGGCAAAATCCATGGCACCTATTATAGATAAATGTGGAGTTCAAAGCATGGAAACCAAGTTCTTTGCTGATCTTTCCAGATGGCAGCTCGTCGTCCGTCAAGACGAGAAAGAACATAAACGATTCGTCATGGCAGTGAACGAGATATGGGGGATTGATGTTACAAAATCCCTACAAGACCCATTGGAAGACACATCTCGTTTCGAAACGGAAATCTTGCACATGCAGCAGCTCATACGTCGCTTAGTAATCCAAGCCAACATCGCGTTTCAAATTACTAATCCTAATGAGCTGCATCTACCGCAAGTCCAAGCTCTGTGGCGAGATAGACAAGCGACTTCGAGACTATGCGGTCTAGAAGAGCCTATTCATGAGACAATACAGGACGATACATATTTGTCCTTCACAAACGATGACCCAATTCCCCCTGTGATGGACGAAGTGAATGCGTTAAGACCACCGGGGGAAGGGCGTACAAGCGAGACATGGAACGGGATCCAAAGTCCTTGTACGCCAAACTCGGTTCTTGTAATGGTCTTAGCGGGCAGCATATTTGCTATCATACTAGCCTTCTTGCTCTGTAAGTCATCAGAAGACTTTTCGCATTAATAAGGAGAACTAACTTCCCTACAGTGCTACGTAGTTCGGGCTATTCCTCTGCCATAAGGGGCTTGTTTCTTTTCGGTACAACAGTCACTGAAGCTAGCACACCAGGCATATTAGAAGTATGTGCGCAAACGCGCATCATCCGTTGCACGCGCCAACTCTTAGAGCTTTATCTCGGAAACAGCACGCCGATGGTCCATGAACAACACACTATGACTAGTGGCAGAAGGGAGGGCGGCGGGCAGCGGAACACCAATTTTGCGGATCGTGCTGAGTTGAGGTGTCAACCCCCAACCCGAATGAAGAAGAAGACGTTTTGTGACGAATGCAATCGCGACTTTGGGACTACATCAAACCTTGGAAAGCATAACAAAGACATGCACAAGAGCATTCGTCACCCATGCAGATTCCCTGGCTGCGGGAAATCCTACAAGCGGAACGATGTGAGAGTGAATCATGAGAAAGGAAAGCACGGAGCAAGCTACTCAAGCCCTTCGAGCAGACCTATAGCTGGGTCGTAATACCCAACAGGCTAGCGCTGACGTACACGCAAAGGGATTTTTCTCGTCACTTCACCTTTCCACCTCACGAAGGGGGAGGCTTTTTTATCCCACTCTCCGCCCCTAGGTAGTAGCCCTAGGCTGAAAGGGGGAGGGGAGCATTCCGTTTGGGTAGTGTTTTCTTTGATTTCTTTTCAGTCTGGATCGGTATTCTAGTGGCTTTTGGTGGCCGGCTATCAGCATACGACGCGCGACAACAGCGCACCTCTTTGGCAGGCCTCGCTTAGCGGCTCGTCTCTCCTAATATATGCGTTCAAACCAACTCACCTGTGCAATGCCTGTTGCGTGAATAGATTTAGGCGTGTGAGCGGCGGTGAAGTTTTGGAAACGTGTTCAGAAATTGGTGTTAGATTATTATATAAATTCAAAGGAAGCTGTAACCTTTATTGAGGCACAATTCGATCAAAACGACCAACAACATTGCTGTCTTACTCCATCAAAATGGCTGTGCCGATCTCTATCATCGTGGCGGCGGCCTCAGGACTCACACATTGGCTGTGCAGGGCGGGGTTTTCCAAATATAGCAATTTCCTTGTTGAGACTAGATCAGCTTCCCCACCTGATTCTTAAGTCGACGCCGACGACAGCGACATTACTTAGGTATGTATCAAATTCATCGGCTGTCCAGCAGGCTACGGCAGTGTTGCTTACCGTAAGCGATACACTGAGAAGTGTTAGGAACCCTGTACTTGAGGTAGGCAATAGACACTTATTGTTGCGTAAGGTCTTGGAATGATATTCAAATCGCAATAATATTATATAGCCTCAATAAGCCTTGAAGGTCTTGTCTCCCTTTCCGGCGGGGCAGAATATCTATAGACGATATATAATCTCGCCTTTAGGAGAGCTACTTTCAAGGAAATGGCCTTTTGGAGAGGACTGTCTTTTACGCTTAATGGAGACCAAAAACACCAATGAAGTGCTGTTACCTTACATACACACCGAGACTTAAGCCTTGAAACTGCTCATAAAGAAAAAAAAAAAAAAGAAATCACGACGATGCCAAACAGATCTTAGAACACATCCCATCTAAGAATTTCCAGTATCATATTCTTATTAACCACTCAGAATACTATAATATCAACATCTTCTAGCCCATCACGCTCAAGTATTCCATCCTGTTAAGCCCGACGATAACCACAGACAGACAGACCACCCCCATCCTGGATCGAGGAGTAAAACCAATACGCTTCAAAACCGCTCAAAACCGCTCAAAAGCTCCCTAAAACAAGTATCGTATTTTTCTCCAGTAATCTAAGCTTGACAGCTCGCGCGTTCCGCCCAAAACAACAAACAAAACAACAAGCTACAAAGACAAAAGCTGCCAACACGAAGAGCGCGCGGCCCTCACACCATGATCCTGAGTCAACAATCCCCGGATTAAGAATCTTCCAAGTGCGTCATCCCAATCGCAACAAGTCAATCGACTCCATCCCATATCAAATTACTTCCTAGTTTCGAATTGGTGAGATACCCTCGCAAACGGAGGCGCAGGCGCCGCAGCAGCAGCAGGAGTCTTCCGAGATCCGACAGCAGAAATGTACATGCTCGGGGCGTTATTCTGGACGGTCTGACTTATCAGTAATTACATCGGGGGTTCAATCAAGTCATGATGAGTCACAAAACGGGAGAGAGAGAGATTCGAAGGGAAGTAAATTCGAAGCAGCAGCAGCAGAGAGGAACCGTAAATAGGAAATCCCCAAATCAGGTACCTACCTGGAGCGCCGTAGCAAACAATTCAAAGCACTCGACGAGGACATCGTTGACGCTATGGGTCACAGGCACGAGACCCGTGTCGACGATCTCCTTGATGTGCTCCTCGAGCCTGTAGAATTCGTTCCTGTCCCACCGATAGCGGTCGGGGAGTCCGCTGTTGTGCAGGAGCGCCAGGATCCCTGCCACGCTGGTGTTGATGGCTGCGATTACGGTCTGCGAGGAAATTTATGATCAGAGATAGAAAGAGATAGATAGATAATAAGTATCTTATCACTACTGTATGGGTAAGGAGTTGAGGTAAGGTAGGTTAGGTTAGGTAGGGAGGTAAGTATTATCAAGACCATACTCACGATCGGGGTCCCATTGTTGCTTTGCGTGGCTCCGAGCGCGGTCAATATGGCGCTCAGCGCCAGCTGCAGGAGCATGAGGAGCCAGGCGAGGATGCACAGCGCGTGGTAGTAGTACGTGTATTTTGTCTTCTCATACAGGACTTTTCGCCGACTTCCGTTAGCATCCAGTAATTCCAAGACCATCAATAAACCCCTACTGCGAGGAGGAGGGGGAGGAGAAGAAAAATAACAGGTACTGGAAATATCCCAATCGTAATTAACTAGGTAGTTAGAAGAATGATGGAATCGACCACTCACTGTTCTTGTACAGCCCGTCCTTGAACCCCGAAGGCGCCCACAGCCGGCTCGTGGTTCGGATGACCTCCTCGCTCTCCTCGTCCTTGAGGATCCCGACGCCGCGGCAGAACTGTAGCCACTCGCCCTTGTTCAGCAGGCGGTAGCTCTCGCGTGCGTGGTCCGGCCAACTAGGTTTTGGGCTGTCGATCCCGGAGGGTGGGTTAGAAGCTGGTCTGCCTTCGTGTTGGGCCGACATTGGCATGACCTGACCGACGCCATATGGAGAAAGGGCCGGGGATCTTGAGGCGTCGAAGATGGTGGTTGTCGCCATCTTTCAGGTCCAGTTCACGCACGCTATGGTATATGAGACGAGAACAAGGGATTCGAAACAACAGGAACCTTCAGATTCAGAAAGTTGGGATCTTGGTCGCTGGCATGGCTCTATGGAGGCTAATTTACGTCCATGGCCAAGGCTAAGTTCTTTCAGGGACGTACTAAGCAAGCTTAATAAAAATTAGATACAGTTCCTGCTTCTTTGACGCTGAGAGAGAGCAAAGGTAGAAGTGGCTAATAACTTTTGTAACGTGACTTGGTCTATGTCCAGTAAGGCACGGAGAAAATAATGAGGGAAGGAGAGAGATAGACTCATAGCATGAGAGCATCGTCAATAAACGCCAGGAAAGCACCAGCTATTGTTTGCGACTGTCAGAACTTGGACAAGCATTGCAACCCCAATTGCCTACACGGCACACGCACAACAGAGTCACTTCTGTAAATTGTCAGAGTAACTTCAGCAAAGTGTTTCAGCGACTTTCGCGCAACAATAAGTGTGTGTCTATTGCCGACCTCACGTATAGGGCTTATGACATTCATCTGAGTTGATTTGACATACCTAGGTACTAGAAAGCCGAGAGGATATCATCGCCAGCAATTACTCCAACTACAAGCCCAACCTTACATTAATCAATGAGGCCACTACGAGGCCACTGCCACCTGGCATAGATATCCTCTCGAAGACCTAAGACCTCTATTCGCCAGCGAAACCAAATCATCCGAATTTCCCTATCCCTCTCCTCACCTACCCCTTCCGTCCCCATCATCTTCGCTCTAACCTTCTCGAATCCTTTCTTGATCTCGCTCCGCAGAGTTCATTCAACTACAACCCCCCACTCACAATCATCAAATATTTAAGAAGTGCCAGGCTACACATGAACTCACCAGCACCCAAGACCTCTGAAGCCAAAGAAAGCAAACCGGGTCCTCCAGCCCAGTTAAATCGAGTCAAAAGAGCGTCACTCTACTACAACTTGTATGAGTACCAAAACATCTCAAGTTCAACTATGAAAACATGGCATTTTCTTCTCTTTCACATACAGATGTAGAGATTTCTAAGTATCCAGTAGGTCTGCGAATTGAACCACCACATATTAAATACTAAATAGAGAGAACGTCTATTCAAGCTGACGTTTCGTATTCAGAGCTTTACCTACAAAGTTCGACAATCAAAACAGGTGCATATATTAATTACAGACTAGGATGTTGGTTATCAAATATTCGCAAACCTTCATCACAAATTCACATTGCAGGTAACCACCAGATTCGTCTAACTCATTATCAATTGCCCTCAAAACTACAAGTGAAATCAGATGCATGTAGGACAGCTACAAAGTTCCCACGCTAGTGCCTTTGTTCAGCTTTTCTGTACCCACGGCCGCAAATCAATCCCGGCCAACCTCGAAGACCCAGCATCATCCACAAACGCGCCATCAATGTGTTGAGCCGTCTCGTGATATTCGTCAAGACTGGCATGAGGTCGTAGTCTATAATCAAAGTGGGGAATCTTTTACAGCTTGTCGTAATACTAGAGTCATTGGTTAGCGACTTGTCATATGTCGTGCGCGGGCGGGAAGAACTTACGTTGCTAACATCTGGTACCTCAACCTTGATACCCTTCCGCTTCCGCATCGTCTCCACGATCTGGCCGACCTTGGACGTCCGGTCAAGAGGTGAGCCACCAGGCAGGAGTTGCCAGTGGTCGAACACCATCTGGGGGAAGGCCTGGCCGGACGTGGCCTGTCGGAGATCGGCATTGAAACCGAACGACTCCATGATGGGGAGATAGGCCTTGATTGTGAATAGAGGGGTACCAGGACGCTGCTCCTCGCTGAAGACGTGACCTCTCCTACGCGTCAGAACACCGTAGACACCACCCATAGCGCTCTCAGGCACCTGGATCTCAACCAAGAAGACAGGCTCCTGTAGAGCAGGCTCAGCTAGGAGAGCAGCAGCATAAAGTACGCGTCTAGCCGTAGGGATAAGCTGACCACCACCACGATGGATAGCATCGGCGTGCAGGGTAACATCAAGGATGTTCCAGCGAACACCACGCACGGGCTCCTCGGCAATAGGGCCTTCTCGGGTAGCCCACTGGAAACCGGAAACAACGGAATCCTTGATTTCGTTCAGGTACTGAACAGCCTTAGTCTGGTCAACCAGCAAGTTGGCACCGTTACCATCGGGACCGAAACACCAGATCTTTCGGGCATCGGTGACATCCCAGCCGAAGTCATCGGCCAGGACACGGGCACGGGCCTTGAAATCGTCACGGGGAGAAACCTTGCCATCCTCGATAGTCTTGGCAAGCTCCTCATCTATAGGCTCGGCAACCATATACAGACGGTTGTGCTTGTTGGGGGACTTGGACAGAGCAGTAATGGACGACTTGCTACCAACGGTCTCTCGGTACTGGACAACGGGGTCGGAGAAGATGAGAGGAACACCGGCGTGGTCCTCCTCGAGGTCCTTCAAGCAAATCTCGAGATGCAGTTCACCAGCACCAGCAACGATATGCTCACCAGACTCATTGGTAGAGGTCAAGACGCAAGGGTCAGACTTGGACAGACGCTTGAGACCTTCAACCAGCTTGGGCAGATCCTGAGCATTCTTGACCTGGACGGATCGGGTGACGACAGGCGACACGGAGAACTTCATGACCTTGAGGTTGTGGGCGGTGTCAAGGGTGGTAAGAGTACCCGACTTGAGCAGGAACTGGTCAATACCGACCAGACCAACAATGTTACCGGCGGGCATATCATCGATGGGCTCGACCTTACCACCCATCATCAGGACGGTACGCTGAATGGCCTTGATGAAGAGGTCCTCCTTCTTGCCAGGGGTATAGTTAGGACCCTGGATGCGGACCTTGATACCGGACTTGACAGTACCCGAGAAGACACGACCGAAAGCGTAGAAACGACCCTTATCGGAAGTCGGCACCATCTTGGACACGTAGAGCATGAGAGGACCCTTGGGGTCACAGTCACGGATACCAATGGCAGCCTCATCATCAGGGGGGCCCTCGTACAGAGTCTCGCAACGGTACTTCTGGGCCGTGACGGGTGAAGGAAGGTGGAGAATCATCATCTCCAGGAGAGAGTCGGCAGCAGGCAAGAAAGTTCGCATGACAGCCTTGAGGAGCTGCTTGCCCTCCTTCTCCTTGTCCTCGGCGGGGAGCTTGAGGTCCAGCTTGGAAAGAAGGGTGGCGACTTCCTCCTTCTTGAAGTTCATGACGGCGGCGAAGATCTTGAAGATGGGGTCCAGGATGAACTGACTGAAGGCACGTTCGAGCTGCTTACCCTCGTGGGTGCCCTTGGTGGTCCACTTCTTGGTGGCGGCGTTGAAGTAGTTGTCGCCCTAACACGGCGTTAGCATTATCGGATTCTCGTCTTGCGGCTATGGAATTAATGGATGTGCATCCTTAACTTACCCAAAGACGCTCCATCATCTTATTTCGGTCGACGCCGAATTTCTTGGCGTATCGGATGGCGAACTGACGGATGGTGAAGGCCCAGCCGTGAAGACCGGAACCAAAAGCGACGGTACCCTTCTCAGGGTAAACCTGGAGGTCGCCGAGGGCCTTGTCGAGGTAGGTGGAGATAACGACGTTGACGGACTCGATGGTTCGCAGGAAGGTCTGGTACAGGTCCTCCTTGGAGACCTGAAGCTCGAGCAGGGCACGGTCGACCTTGTTGATGACAACGACAGGCTTGATACGCTCCGTAAGCGCCTGGCGCAAGACAGTCTCGGTCTGGACACAGACACCCTCAATGGTGTCGACGACGACGAGGGCACCATCGGTGACACGGAGAGCAGCAGTGACTTCGGAAGAGAAATCGACGTGACCGGGCGAGTCGATCAGGTTGATCAAGAAATCGGTACCGTCGGACTTCTGGCCGACGATGTCCTTGAGGTCTTCCGGGTTGGGAAGAGTGCCGTACAGGGAGATGGCGGTGGACTTGATGGTGATACCACGCTCCTGCTCGTCGGCTCTCGTATCCGTGGCTCTGGCATCGCCGGCCTTTGCGGTGGAGATGATACCGGCCTTGGCTAGCAGCGAATCGGTCAAGGTGGACTTTCCATGATCGACGTGGGCAATGACGGACATGTTACGGACATTGGTCGGCTTGTCCATAAGCCCCCGGATCTCGTCAATCGTGAAGCTGCAGCAGAGACGGCATTGTCAGCAGACTGTCGCGCGGTGGCAAGGAGAAAAGGCTTATCTCCGGGCGGGGTATAGTGTTTTTTNCCTCCGGGTCTTCGACAGTCAAGTCCAGCAGTTGGTGTTAAAGCTGCTGTAGACGAGGCGAGACGAGACGAGACGAGACGTGAAATGTGATGAGGGGTAGGGACGTAGACTTACTTGACCATTTTGGCGGTGTTTTGGTTGTAACTTTACTGTAGGCAAAGTGTTAGTGACGGAGACTTTTCTTCCTCGCGATAGAAGCGAAATGGAGAGCAAAGCGGGGTGGGTGATTGACGGCGGCTCTGAGCAGCAGCTTGTTGTTCCACTGCTTATGTCCTAATGAAAAATAAAAAGAGTCAGTCAGTCACAGAAGAATGAATACACACCTGAAAAAGGAAAAAGTAAAGTCGGGGAGGTGGGAAGAAATGGACTCGCAAGCAACCACCGACCAGCTGTGGGTTGTTGCGGAAGGTAAAGTTGCGGCAAGCAGGTGCAAAGTAGGTAGTCGTAAGAAAAAAGGAAAATTTGTATGTGGTAGTGTGTAGGGTTGGNAGTAGG
>NQIM01000040.1:0-147799 GCA_003426235.1 Xylaria polymorpha | reverse complement strand
TTTAGGTACCCATGGGCTTTTTAAATCTTGGCAGCCCATGGGCTTTTTTTACAACCCATGGGTCCTTGGCAAAACCCATGGGCTTTTCGTGGGTACCCATGGGTACCCATTGTCCAACCCTATAGACTCAATCCCGTTCCGGGTGAGGCTGTGGAGATTGGGACCTTCTATAACCCTACTGAAACTCCGTACGAGACGTCTTTCCTATCTTCCTGGAATGAAATTAAGCACATGAAATCGCTAGAAGTCATCTATGAGGAAGACGGCCACCCCCCGCGCACTAGACTCACGCATAACGGCCGAATCTGTCAATTCGGAAACCCCCCCCCAGAGGCAGAAATTTCGCGTACGCATGCTATCCAAATCAACCCGGGGCAATGGATTGAGGGCTTCGAGATGATCATCGGTGACCCGATTGAGAGCCGTGAAGCTGGCCCAGTCGGTATCGTGAACATCGATGCCTGGATCTATGGCGCGGATGTTGAGTACGACAGCTACCATCCTAAGGATCGATATCATCGCCTTTTCGTGCCGGTGGATGGCAAAGCTTTGGTGGGTATAATTGGGACTTCTAAGGGGAATCGCATCAACTCTTTCGCCCTGATTCAGTGCGAGGACGACCAGGGATTTACGCGGAGGGCTGTCAACGACGAACTAACGCGAAATCTATCATGGCACAATGAGCTACCACCGTCGCACATCTGCGTTCTTCCCGATCGCCTAAGCGCGCTCAGCAGCGCTCAGCTGAAGGGTCTGCGAATGGAGGGAGTGTTGTTCGGCACTGACGAACAACATGAAGACCCAACTACCATCGCCACCCGACTTGTACGAATTTCGGCCTCGGGTGACGCGAGCCGTATAGAACTTACCTTCGCTGGCGTCCCTGGACGAACACCTTCTACAATGCGAACGGTCGGACCGGACTACAAGAGTCCCCTCAAAAGCATGGACATAGATGGACCTGGTGGCGAAACTGTTGTCTCCGTGCTTATGCCTCCGATGCCTGACGAAAACCCTGGTTTCCAGTGGTATGTTCCTAAGTGGTTTGGCGTGGTGACGAACCCTGGCACACAGGGAATCTTTGGGCAGCAATCTACAATCGAAAAGGCATGCTCCATTAAGCCGCCTAATGGCTTTGCTGTTGTTGGGCTTTGCCTCAGCCCCGCCTTCATGCAATACTGGACCTTGGGTGTTTTAATTGCGCCAACTGCTTCATCTCTCCCCTCCGAACCCCTAATAAGGGTATTACGAGACGAACAAGGTCGTATCTGGGACCTGAAGCCGCCGCCGCTAGAGTGGTCTCTTTGCAAGCTGTGCATGGGCAGTGAAGATAGAGAAATAGGAATGTTCGATCCTAACTTTACGCGGCAAGACGGTGAGAGCAAGAGCAATGAGTCGGTGTCACACGAACAGACCCGAGGGTCTGGGACACCCGATATCATGTAATTAATCATATGCTTGCGGCAAACTGCCTAGATCAATCAGATCAGTTCTTCCGACCTGATCTGATTGATCCCGATCTTCTGAGACAAGTCGCAAAGGTCGGCAACATCAGGCGAAGCTATTCAAGCATAAAGGCTAAGGTTTGCCCACCTAGTAGAAGAGAGGCCAGAGATCTACATGGCCCCCTTAGGTGCATAGTTGATTATTATACATTATTGAACCCTATTCCAAGCCCTTATCTGAAGCCCTTGTTACAGTCGGCAAGCTGCTTGGACCTGATGCAACCTGTTGTTTGTTTCCGGGGCCTCTTAGCGAGGCCTGAATGGTGCCATTTTGACCAGATAGGTGGATTCGAAGTGCAATTCGCAAACATCCCTAGCCGCTTCATCGGAATGCCTCTTGGAGAAAATCAAATTCCTCTCACCGAAGAGGTTAGTTATGAAGACTTCCGTGCAGGAATTACTACCGTGGTGCTGGACGGCCCTCGAATTAGTGGGTCGAAAGTACACGTCAAAACACAGAGCGAGGTATAGGAACAGAACAGCGGTCCTGGGAAGGAATGGTACCCCGCGGGGGATGAAGGCGCCCGAATCATTGCCGTTCATATTTGGGGTGCGGATTACTTACATGGTACAAGGGTTTACTTAAAGGTAAATAGCTTAGTTTTAAAAAGTAAGCAGGAGACTGCAGCCTCGAAAAAGTGTGTCTATGTATTATTTGTTTAAATGATAATCAAATGATAGTTCTGATTAGGAAGACCAGATACTAGAGCGAATAATACCGAGGCAATAGTGGAAATGGTAATATGCTTTATATTTTTGTTCTAGGTCAAGCCGTTAAAAACGTACTCGTAGTTTTAAAAGAGATAAGGATAATAGTGTGCACCATTGTGTCATGGGGAGATACCGATCTCTGCTATTTATATATAGACTCAATGGCATTGTGATCACTTGCTATTATTTAATAATGAAGGTATAAGCTAGGCAGGGGTCCTACGGGCACTGCCCTCACGGGCACCCAACACCAAAAAACGCCCTTAATTACTTAAAACTATTTAAATTATTAAATTTAACTGCAATTGCTTAATTTTTAGTGTTTTTAATTAAAATATAGTTTTTTGTTTTTAATTATGTTTTTAATTACTATTTTTGGTAGCCCGTTGCTGTTGTTAGGTATTTAGTAATCGGTAGCTTTATTTTTAAAAATATTGTAATTTTATAACTTTTGCTGCGTTTTATAAACATTTGCTATATATATAAAGTGTTATTTAAAAACTATTTTAATTTTTATAATAATAGTTTTTAATATTTTTAGTAAATTTTGCTTTTAAATAATTAATTTTAGCTTTTAAATTTATAATTTAATAAATTGTTTAATTAAATACTTTAGCGGCTTTTTTNNTANTAATAGCTTTAAAATAAATATATTAAACTTANTTATATAACTAATAACTTTTTTATAGCGTATAATTTTAAAAATTAAAAATTAAATATATTTAAAGCCCTATATAATTAACTATTAAATATTAAAATATTTTTAAACTAATATATAGCTATATAATAAAACTAAAATATAAACTAAACTTTTAACTAATATATAAATATTTTATATATAATATTTTTATATATAATATATATTATATATATAGCTAACCTTTAAAGTTGCTAAAAATCAGTTTTTAGGTAGGGTGGATCTGATTATTTTTTTTTGACCCGATTCTTACTTGCGACTCCCACTCTGTGCCAACAGAGGGGGTTTCCAAGGGTGCATCCACTAGTACATATTTACAACAGTGAATAAGTCTGCCCACTTACTCAGATACTTTAAAGCCACCAAGTCTTCATCACAAACGGTTGCCGTGAAAATGGCCGGTTTCGCGCCCTCAAACTGGTTCTTCTTGAACGGTTCCATCCCCGTTGCCATCGCATAGCCACCAAGCGGGAATGGTTCTAGAATGTCTTGGGTGCTCATTTTCGTACTGACAAAGCCGGGGTGAGTCAAATTCATCCGAATATTCGGATGACCGGCTTTGGTCACCTTAACAGTATTTGCGAAATAGCGCGAATAGAGCATATTTGCGAGCTTGCTGCGGCCGTACTGTTGGTTGGGCCCTAAATCCCGATTCAACTCTTCGAGGCTCTCGAATTTAGTGTTCTTCGGCGCTTGTTGATGAGCGTTACTTGCCTGGTTGACGATTCGCACAATGTTGCCGCTCTCCGCCGTCTTCTTTAATAGTGGGAGGAGGTAAGATGTCAGAACAACATGGCCCATATGATTTACCGCCATGTGCCGATCGACTCCGTAGTCAGTTAATTGGTAAGCCATGATTCCTCTCCCTGCATTGCTGATCAAAATATCGAACCTATCAGCATCCTTTTTGATCTCCCCAGCTACCTCTTTTGTTTTCTTCCAGTCAGACAGGTCGCACTGAAGCCATTTCGTCCTGTCTGCCGCTGCCTGGCCGAGGTCCTTGGCAATCGCCTCTTTCGCGCCCTTGACTACTTCTTCGGATCTCGATAGGATATAGACTTCGGTAATGTTATGCTTGAGCAACGTGTACGTGATTCCGTACCCAATCCCTTCGCTGCCTCCCGTGATGACAGCGACTTTCCCAGTAAGGTCAGGGACATCATCTAGACTGAATTGATCTTCAGAGCTCAGGGGTTAACGAGGTCTGTCACAGGGAATACCTGTCGGGGTTTGATAGTACTGGAGGGCGAGAGAAGCCGGCTGCTGAAATACTGGTTTACCAAGAGGTTCGGTACAGCTGATCTTTTGTTCCATCACCAACAATTCGTATGGATCCCCCTCGGCACAGAATCTACCCAAGAGGCTTTAGGAGTTGCTACGCATCACTTACGAGTAGCTAGGCTTTCTGCCTTGCCCCCCAAAGTTTTCGCCCAGTGTGTTCTACCAAGTGTTATCCAAGACAAGGATCGTGAGTACACCAATTTACCAGCTTACTTTGAGATTGTTCATGGTTGCTAGAGGCGCAAACGTGAGCGGCGCTGAAGATACTCTTAGCCCCCGTACGACGGTAGATATTTGCAATAAGGGTGAATTATTGAGCCTGGTGACTGGACCGATTCGAACTCTTAATAAGTCCCTTGTTGTTTTACAAGAGCTTGCGAGCAAGAGAATGCATACTTGATCCTCCTATACCCACGTTGAACTTCATGTCTTCGGCATTTTCTATATACGTCGACAGTTGATTCATTCATCATATTATAGTCACCGCTTCGTCTTTAGTTTCTCATAGGTGCGATGTCGAAGGCCTTGGAATATACCTATGACGCACTGACTTTCCACTGCAGATCAACTACTAGTTCCATTCTTCCAATCGGAGACAGAAAATGAGATTAAGCCGCTGGCTTGTCACACTCTTAATTTGTACACACTCTTAGTATAGTTCAAATCGTTAATGTCCGAATGGTGATCGCTACATCGCAACTGACCATCGACTCAGTTAGGGTAGGCCCTGATCCCAAGATCGACTATCTAAGTATCTAGCATCTGCATCTGATGAGGAGCAATATGCCATCTACTCTTCCCGCTATCTAACGTGCGCGTCCAACTGTTACCTGCGTTCTAACCTGAAGATACTTACTTCTATGATAACCAGGTGTATGCTAGCACAACTCTCGCTAATAGCTTATAGACGAGTTTCGTGGAACGAGCGGGATCACAGCAAGCGATGCTCCCCGCTTTGCGTCCTTGCGACATTCTTGGCGTAGTGCATGTAAGATCCAGTGCAGCCAAACGCTCCAGTTGAGGAAGTTAAGTTCCACGAAAACCCTTTCCCGTTAATCAGGTTGAACGGCGAATGAGCCATATTCTTAGTGCGACATTTAAATGATACTACGGTGTCTTGTTGTATGCTGTGGCATGTCTTGACCCCTTGATATCTTCACCTTCTCGTCGAAACACTCAAGAACAAAGAGCGCTTCATAAGTGCGCTACCCCTGTCTGATATACTGTACCTACCAATGCGTATTCGGAGACAGAGACCAATCCATATACCACAGCTTAATCCAGATATAGGTGTATGATTCGCACCGTATTTCCATACAACACCACGCAGCACCTGCAACTTTGAGCACATTGTAGGTCATGCCATCCCATGGCCTCTTTCTCCATGTAGCATCAATATCCCCGCCCAGTTATGATTACGACAGCTAACGGTTTCGTTACTTGAGCAGGTTGGTTTAGAACTGCCTGAATGTGCTGGCCCGTCCACCCCTGCCTTACCGGGGTTGCCTGAGACGGGATTGAGTTTCCGTCTTGGAGATACCAGTGGAGAGTCATATGACTTATTTCTTTCAAATATCTACCTAAGTAGTAGGTAAACAAGGGACACTGCACTTCAACTGTGCGTCTTGCAGATACCAATGCAGATCCATACGACTTACACATAGTTCACATAGTTCCGTCACATACAAACCCACCTCTGTAGGTATCTCAAGCTGCACGTCAGCGTACTGTACACTCACTTACCTAGGTAGTCGCAAGCAACAAACCACTTATGATGAGGGCCATTTCGACTTGACTAAGTACCTACTCCAAAAGCACTGTAGTGCAGCTCATACTGCCAAAACAATCCCACAGTTCAAAAATCCGGCGCGGAGTGTGAGCATTGCCTCCCATAGTCCACCCTGACAAGAAGTCCGTCGTTGGCTCCAGTCATTGTTCCAACGCTGTTGCTAGCGAACAAACCCACATCCTTCCCAAACCACGCTTTGAAGCAGAGGCCAGCAATAGTCATCTTATCTGAAGTTAAGACAGGCGGCTTGACAACCACTTCTTGGTTTTCAGATATCCATCCGGCTGTTGCGTGGTCCAATTCTTGGGTCATCAAACTTCCACTGCTATCATCGCTTCTAACTCGGGCTCGGATAAATCTGCATCCATTCTGGCCAGCATCTTCCTAGTGGCCATGGGTCTCTTTAAATTAACATCTAAGCAAAAGCTTATCGCTATCATATGTATCTCATTCTCGTTCTTCGTTGCAGAGATTGCAGGTCGGTCTGGCGCCAACCCCGTCCACCTTAGAGCTCACGTTGATCCTACTTCCAGTTGCATTCTACACTAAGTCGCTGGCCCTATTAGCAGACGCATTCCACTACGTATGGACGAGCCACTCGAAGCTTCTTCAAGCAGCATAAACTCATAGATAATGCCACTAATGTCTTAATAGTTGAACGATCTCATAGGATTCGTGATAGCTCTTACAGCAATCCTTGTACGGGACGCCTCTATCGCTGACCGGAGCAACAAGTTGACATTGTTTCATAGGTATCTGAGCGAGCCGAAGTCCCCCCAGAACTTTTCCTTCGGCTGGGCACGCTCTCAACTCCTCGGCGCATTCTTCAACGGCGTTTTCCTTTTGGCCCTCGGCTTGTCCATCTTTCTCCAGTCTATTGAGAGATTCGTATCCATCCAACGTAGGCTGAGTCAATCCAATTCCGGCATGAAGAGAGTCGCCAGCATCCACTGACTTACCATACCTTAACAGCGGTTGAAAGTCCCAAGCTAGTTCTTATTATCGGTTCCGTCGGTTTAGCTCTCAACATCCTAAGCGCAACGCTATTGCATGAACATCACGGTCATGACCATGGAGGACACAGTCACGGACATGACCACGCTCACGCTGGACACGGACACGAACACGAACACGAACATGGACATGGACATAGCCACGGCCCCGTTAATGTCGAGGCTGCTATTCCCTCGAGCCAGAGCTCCAGCGACGACATCCCTCTAACTGTAGGTTGAGTGGTACGCCGTATTTGTTGGACCCCTTGCTAACACTGTTCTTAGCCGATCAGCGCTCATGCAGAGCATCGGCACACCATCGTCAAGCTACAGGCCCCGGGGCGTGATCTTGGGATGATGGGTGTACTTGTACATGTCCTCGGCGATGCGCTAAACAATGTCGCCGTCATCATCGCCGCCCTCATAATTTGGCTTACGAAGTCACCCACACGCTTCTATGCCGATCCAGGCATTTCAACAGTT
This sequence comes from Xylaria polymorpha, assembly GCA_003426235.1. Taxonomy (NCBI): domain Eukaryota; kingdom Fungi; phylum Ascomycota; class Sordariomycetes; order Xylariales; family Xylariaceae; genus Xylaria; species Xylaria polymorpha. The sequence continues at coordinate 140,341 of NQIM01000040.1, read as the reverse complement.
ATCTCTATTCTCATCATAGCCTCATCAATCCCGCTGGTGAAGAATAGTGGCAGGATCCTAATGCAGAGCGCCCCCCGCGATGTTGATCTTGAGGATGTGAAGCATGACCTAGAGAAGGTAAACTTGAGGTTCACTTATTCAATCCACCCATTCGTAAAGTATTTATACGCGATGCTGATCGTTGCAGATTCCTGGAATCGAGTCAGTCCACGAGCTACATATATGGCGTCTTGACCAGAAGAAGGCTATTGCATCCGCGCACGTTGTTGTCTCCAATAACGAGATGACAGATTTCATGGAACAAGCCAAGACAGTCAAGGAATGTCTGCACGCCTACGGAATACACTCTGCGACGGTGCAGCCCGAGCTCGCGGAGCCGAATCGCACTATCACCCCATCTTCTAGCACTCGTGGCGATGGCGGTAGTAGGAATGACGACGCAGTTAGAGGCAGCGCTAGTAATGGGTCTAGATCCGCAGCTGCGTCGCTTAGAAGACGACGCGTTGATGGTTCGGGATGCCAGATCGTCTGCGGAAACATATGCGAGAGTCTCACCTGTTGCAATACCACCGGCACTCTGCGAATGTGAACACGACAGACCAAGGAGCATGATGGTAATGTTTGCTATAATCTGAGGTTGTTTTTTGCGAGGATTCAACTACGGCAGTCGTGGCTTTAGTTGGAGAAATTAAAGGAGGCGAGCCTCATAAAGGTTTTATCAGCAACTCAACTTCATTAAAAGGAGTCATCTCAATCTACAGCGGAGAGAGGATTTAAAAATAATCCATAGAAACTTGCGGCGCATAGACACAATAGATTATTTGAGAGCTTCCCATGCCATGAATTCTGGAGATCGTGTGAAATTAACACAAATTGAACTACCGCTATATATATGCTTGTCTTTCACTCTGTTTCGAAATATTGTCCAAGCGGTCGAATAAAGCATATAATGAAGGGAAAATAGAACTTCTATCGGTTTCTAGCGAATACTGTTATAATATATAGATGTTCTATTAAGCTGATTAATATGAACTACTTTACATTACTACAAGATTTTCTAGATCAAGAAGCAAAGATCCTATTAAAACGAACAGCATCGAATCAGAATTCCATAGTCTCAACGAGCCCACTAGGAAAGTCGCGGAGAATATAACAGAGACGGTTTTCTACTTCAAGTCAAAGTCAGGCCTGGAATACCCTTTGCTTATTTTCAATTGTTAATTTAAACGATAACTGCGCAAAGCTACGCTGCGATTGAATATTATCTTATAAAAAACAATTAAATGATAAAGGAAAGACATAGACTAGGGATTATATCACAGCTACGCGTACATTACTCTATAAAATAATACATTCTTAGTGCCCCTGTTAAAATGTGGCCTTAGAAACGTTTACTATCACATTTTAAACTAAGAAATCTCTCTAGCCTCTTTGTGAGGATCGATAACGCTTGCTGCAGCTCAAATAACAAGATCAAAGGGTATTAAAGTAGTGCGGGTAACCCCATACTAAAGGGTATAGCAATATACACTTAGTATATACATATAACAAAAAAAAGTAGATCAAAAGTTAAAAAGAAATAAATAGGGGTTATTATAAGTATATAGAACAAAAGTTAAAAAAGTTATTATTGCGTTTTTTTTATATAAAAATTCTATTTTTAAATATATTTATTCCATTAAAATTAAATTATTCTTTTTATAANTTACGCAGTTCTTTAGCAAACTAAATAAATATTGTTATAAATAACTTTAATTAATAAATTACTATAAAATAGTTACTTAGCTTATTTTATTTAATATTTTTAATAAAGCTATTGTTTAAATAAAAACTTATTGCTTTAAAAAAGAGTTACGTACTAACACAGATCCAGCCTGTCCGCTGCAGGTCACCTGACTGTAGGTTACCTGACCACGCCTGCATCACTGCCAGTCAGTCACCTGACTTGGCCCTACCTGCACGCACACACCTGCACCTACCTAATATTGCCCCGCGCTCCGCGCTCCTAGATAGCTTCTTTCCTTTTCTTCTCTATCTATAGATTTTCGTACAACAATATAGCACTATTGTTGGAGCCTTGCCTTCATTCGTATACCTACTGTCATAAAAAGGTTAATTTTTTTAAAATAATAAGTTTTTTTATTTTAGTTTAGCTTTAAAATATAATAAATAAATATATTTATAAAAAACAAAAACTTTAAATAAAAATAAAAATATAAAAAACTTTAAATAAAAAAGGAAAAACTTTTTATATAATATAATTAAAAGTTTGCTTTAATTTTTAGCGGAATATATAAGTTAGTTATAATATTAAGAGTACTTTTAATTATAAATATAAAAGTAAGAGTTTTTAATTTTAGTTTTTAAAATTATATTTAATAAGGTTAAACTTAACTTTTTTTTATTTATTTTAATTTTTAAATAAATAGTATATAAATAATATTTAAAGNAAAAACTTTTTATTAAGTTTATTAAATATATTTTTAAAAAAAAAGTTATATTAAAAAATATTTATAAATAACTTTTATATATAAAAGGAGTTTTTATTAACTTTATAAAAATAAATAAAGTTTTAAAATAGTTAAAAATAATAAAATAGTAATAAAAGCTATAGTTAGGCTAATTTTTTATTATTAATTAAAATAAACTTTAATTTATATAAAAATTAAAGTTTTTATTAAAAATAGTTTTTTATTAAAAATAGTTTTAAGTTTATTAGCCGAATAAAAAATAAAAAAAAATTAGAAACATAAATAATAAGCTAAATAACGTTTAAATATAATTAAATAAGTTTAAAAAAATATTAATATATAGCTATATTAAAATTTAAAAAATAATTTAAAAAGCTATAAATTAAGCTAATAGTTATTAATTATTATAAAAATAAAAAAAGAAAATATAAAAAATATAAATAAAATTACTAAATAATAAANAAAACCTAAACAAATATATAAAAAGTCTTTATTTTATTTAATTCTTATCCCGTTAATTATTTTTTTTTTTAAAAGTATAAATAATTACTTTTTTTTTAAAATATTTAGTTATTAGCTTAATATAAACTTTATACCTATTTATCCTATATAAAATACGCTTAATTAAAAAATCCCCTTTAGTTATTAAGCTCTAAAAGCGCTAAAAAACACTCCCTAGCTATTATAAAACAATTTTTAAATATATAAGCCTAAGCCTTATTATATATACTTTAATAAAATAGTTAACTTAAACTTTTTAAATCTAAACATGTCCTTTAAAAACACCGGTTATTTAAATATTATAACAAATAATTATTAAAACCTTTATAAAAAACGCTACTATTAAATTATTTACTAATAATATAGTAGAACTTTAGTACTAATAGCCCTTTCCCCCTAACCCTTATATAAACCTTTAGTATTATTTTAATAAAAATAATATAATAAACTAGCTTAAAGATCTAAAAACTAATATTATATTTTAAACACTTTTAAAAAATAATATAGGTTAACTATTTATTATTTTATTATAAAACTTAAGTAAGTTAAATAAATAATAAAGCTAATCCTTAAAAAAAATTATTATTTTAAAAAAATAGCAAAAAAANTACTTAAAAAAAAAAAAAAAAAAGTTTTAATATAATAACCTTAAATAAAATTGATTACCTATTGTTATACTTATTAACTATAAAAACGGGCTAAAAGCTAAAGGTTTTTATAGTTTAAAGCTTTATTTTAGCTAGTATTAAATATTAGTTAAAAACGTTAAAAAAAACACTAAATTTTTATAACTTTAAGCTATTTATATAAAGATTATTTAAAAGTTTAAATTGTTAAACAATAAACAATATTAGGATTGATTTAAAAAAAACTTATAAAAAGCTTTATATGTTTAATTATAATAAACTATATAAATAGTTTAATATATAAATTTATAAGTAATTTAAGCTAGAAAACTATAATAAGCGTAATAAAAAAGCTAAAAAGTTTTAAAAATATACTAATTATAAATATATTTAAAAATTAAATAAACTTTTATATTTTATTAACTTTAGCTTATTAGTAGTATTAATATTAACTATAGTTTATACTATTTAAAAGGGGCCGGTTAATATAAAAAAAAGACTATAAAGTAAAAATAAGGCTTAAAATATTTAAAATCGATAATTTTATTAAGCGTTTAAACTATTTAAAAATTAACTAGTTTATAGTAATAATAACTTAAAAAAAGCTCCGAAATATATTTAAAAAAATTAAATAAAAGTTTATTTTGTTTTTAAAAAATGTTTATTAAAAAAAATCTCCGGCTAATAATATAAATATTAATATAATAATAGTTTTAAACGTTTATTTTAAAAGGCTAAAATAGAAAGTAAATAGTTAAAAAGGTTGATATAATAAAAGTTTAAACCGTTAAAAGTTTAATAAAATTTAAAGCGGTTTTTAGCTTTTTTATTAGGCTTATTTTAATTTAAAGCATTTAGTAAACGTTTGTTTTATAGTAGTAGAACTAGCTAAAAAANAAATCTTTTATTAGAATAAAAAGTAATATTTAAAAGGATTATATTTGCTAAAATTTTTTTATATATATTTTATTTTTTTAAACGTTGTTATAAAAAGGACGATTAAAAAAAAGAGTATTAATAAAAAGAATAAAATAAATATATAAAAATACTTTTAGAAATAATTAATAGTTTAAATATAAAGTATATTATTAGTTAAAAAAAAGAACTATATTTTNAATAATAAAATATATATAAAAATACGCTAAAACTGTAGAAACTTTACTACGTAATAGTTTTTATAAAAAGGCAATTAAAAAAGTTTTTATAATAGTTTTGCTACTAGGGCTAACGTTGTATTAGTAGCTTTTAGAATAAGTATAGTTTAAGCCTATAATATTTAAAAAATAGTATTGTTTGTTTTAAAAAATAATAAATATTTTATAAACGAAGATTAGTTAGAAGAATTTATTTAGGCTATATTTAAAAATAATAAAGGTTAGTTTATTTTATAAAAGTATTTTTTTAAAAACTTTGGTTTTAATATTAAAGTTTTAAATATAATATATTAATAATAAAATTTAGCTAGAACTATGCCCTATATAACTTAATTAAAAAATATTTTAACTAATAAGAAGTTTTTTAGCAATATAGAACTTTAAACAAAGTAAAACGATCGTTAAAAAAGGAGCGATACGTTGCTTAGGGCTATAAAGTTTAAGTTTTTTAAAAAAAATAAAANAAAAAAAAAGTACTAAGCTATTAAATATTAATATAAGTAAACAAATTGTTTATTTTTTTAAGCTTTTATAATTGGCTTAAAAAAACAGAGGTTTAAATAAAAAAACTTTAGATTTAAAAAATAAATAGGCTTATAAATAAAAAGTTAATATTATACTAAAAGATTTAATTATTAGGACCCTAGGCTATATTTAAATCTTTATAAAAGGATAGGCCGGCTAAGCAACTTTGCTTTAATAGAGGAAATTATTTAAATATTCCTTAGGGATTTCTTTAGTTTTAATAACAACCCTAGGATAAGGGAAGGGGTAAAAATAAATATTAATATTTTAATAGCTTTTATAAGATATAATAAAAAGCTATAGGTTTAACTAGCTATAAATAGCTTAATTGTTTTAAGCTTTAAATAAAAAAGCTTATGCTTTGCTAACAAATAAAAAAAATCGGTAAATATAGTTAAAAAGTAATAATAAAGTAAAACCTACGCTTAGTAAAGTTAATTTTTAAAGATTTTAAAATAATATTGTTTAACTAACTTTATTTTTTTAACTATTAGCTATATTTATTAAGTAGCCCTATATTTTTAGGAGCTAGCTTTATAGTTTTAACTAAAACTATTAATAAAATAGGATATACTACGGTTATTTTTAGAGCTAGAAAACGGAATACTATAAACAATAGCTAACTATAAGCCTAACTATAATATAAATAATTAAAAATATAATTACTTTTTAATATTGCTATATTAGGCTAATTATAAAAACTTTTTACTAAGTTTAAATATATATAAAGATTTATTAATTTAGTTTATAAATAATAAAAATACTGAAAAGGATTATTTTAAGCTTAATTATAGCTAGGGTTTTTAAATTTTTTTTAGTTATAACTAGGTTTAATAACTATTTAATACTTTTTTATATATAATAATAAAAATTAGGTATAATAGAATAAAAGGCCTAATTATTAATATTATTAACTATAGCGCGTAAGCTAGTATAATAACGAGTACTTTTATTATATATTACTATTTATTTATAAAGTTTATAAAAATTACTTAGTAAAACTTTAATAATAAAGGGCAACTTTTATAATATAAAAAGGTATATTAAAACTTAAGTACGTTTAGCTTATAAAGCAATAAACCTTGCTTTTTATATAGTAGATAAAAAAACGCTACTTTTTTTTTTTTTTTTATATACTTTGCTTTTATAATATAAAAAAATATATAGGGTTAATAAAAACTAAATAGTTATCAACTTTAAACAGCTAAACAAAATAATAGTACCTAATAAATATTTACTACTATTTTAAAATAAAATTATTAATAGTTTAAAAAAACAAAAGCTATATTATAGTAATAAACACTACCGGTTTTTTTTACTAATTTTTTATATACCCAACATATTAAAATCGATTTACTATTATTAGCCCTTAAAGTTTAGAACGTTCTAACGTAGCAATAATAAAATACTATAATTTGCCCGTATATATATAACAGTATATAAATTAATTATTCTAGCCCTACGCCTATTTTTATAAATATTTTATTAATAATATTATTATTTATTTTAATACGTTTAAAAAATATATTAAACATTTATAAACTATATTTAGCTTATTCTAAAGCAAAAATATTTGTTATATTGCTAAAAAAATCCTTTATTAGCTACCTTTTTATTAAATTGCTTAAGTTCTTTATTAATAAATTTAATATATCCTTTATAACAAACAAATTATAAACGTTTAAACAGTTCAACTTTTCCTATTTATTATAGTTCTTAAAACAATATTTAAAAGCCAATAGTTTCTTTCGTACACTTATTCCCTATTATATTTAATTAACTAAACCCCTATAAAATCGAAAAACAATACTATTAATAAAAAGTTACAAAAAAAATAATTATTAACAAAACCCTAAGCGTTATAAACATTATATAAAAATAACGTACTATAAACTAACTAAAACTAAAAAAGCTTTCTTTTATACAGTACAGAACACAATCTATTTTAAAACTACAATCTAATATTATAACCTAAATAAGACCCTTTACCTTTAAATCGATAGGTTGTGTAAGCGTAGCTTCGAAATAATACTATTTTATATAATAGACAGGTATAAATAAAATCCTAAGGCTAGTACATTTATACCTTTTATAAAAGTATAGCCCATTATATATATAAATTATAACCTATTTAAATATAAGATCGGCTACAGATTTCCGGAGTTAAAAATAACATATTTAGTTTAAACAGCAAAAAATTAAAAATAATATTATAGTCCAACATAAAACTTATAATAGTTCTTACTAATTATTTATTTATAAAAGGCATTATAAATTAAACAATATTAAATATAGCAGCTACTAACAAGGCCAACATTTAACTAATTAATTATTTAGTTTATTTTTTATAATATTAGCTTTAAATCTATTACTTCCCAGGTTAGCTAAACTATATCCTTAACGCTTTAAATTATTTAAAAACAGTATAAAATATAATTAATAATAAAAAGAAAACTTATATATTTAAATAAAGCCCGCCGTATTAAACTTAATATAGAATATAATTAAATATATAGCCGAAATAGTTATAAACAATAAATAAAAACATAATTTTAAAAAACAATATAAAACTAATATATAATATAAAAAAATCCTAAAAAAACTTTACATAAATAATACTTAGCATATATATAAAAATATAACAGTTTTTTTAAAAACCAACTACTTATTTTATGTTTCTAATAAATTAATTTATAATATTTATTAAAAAATCAAACAGCTTTATATATTTTACAAAATAGTTAAATAAATATTTAAATTTATACATAATAAAAACATTATATTAAACCCAACCGTATAATAAAAAATCTTAAGCCTTTTTTATTTACCGCAAATCGTAGCTAATAAAAAAATATATAAAATATTACCCTAATTATAAATTTAACTAAACAAATTAATAAAAACCGGTCGAAAGTTTATAACTAATCTATCTAAAATATTCCCTACTTATATAAACTATTATAATTAACTTTATTTTTACACTACCTATAATAAAATCAGAAAATATTTTTTAATAATTAATTAATAAACCCTATTATATAATATACAACTATATAATAATAATAACATATTATATATTAAAATAAACGTTATTTATTCCTAATAATAATAAATATACTACCGAAAAATTAAAACAATAATACTTACTTAATAGTTACTAATAAATAATTAAAATATTTTAAAAAAAATCATTTTAGATAAAAATTTACAAGTTTAATATTGGAGCTTTAATAAAAATATTTAAAAAACATTAAAAACAAAATTACTAATAACTATAGTATATTACCCCCAAACTAATAGTTTATCCAAACAAAAAAACCAAACAATAAAAATCGCAATTCGCTATTATAATTTTATAAACCCTAAATCTAATTAAGTCAATTTATATCCAATTCTACAATAGAACCTTAATTCTATAAAATTACAAGCTATACAATCTACCCTATATAAACAGCTATTTAAGTTCAAGCTTCTTAAGCCTTTTAAAAAGGCTACTAATTAAAACAAATCAAATAAACTTATTTTAAAAAACATACAATATATATATAAACATTTATAATAAAATATTAAGTTAGCTATAAATTTTATAGCTTCATTTATAAAAAAACAATATAATAAAAATTATAAACAGCTATAGTTCTTTTTAAATAATAAAATGCTACTTTATTTATATAACGGTTATTATTTACTAGAACACCTTTTAAAAAAATATTTTTAGCAGCGCGTAGGGCCATAAAAAGTTAAACAGCAAGTTAATAATTTAGCTTATAAATTAGATTTTTTAGCCAATTTATATATTAACCCAATTATTTTTATAGCGTACCTACGTCCTATAAAAAGCAACGAAAATCTATTTAAATAAACCGTTCCTTTACCTAGGCTAATTAAAGCTAATTAATATACTAATTCCAATAAAAATACTAAAAACGTATATAAAATAAAAAAAGTTTTTAAATACTATTTTAATCGTAAAAAAAATAACTTCAATTATTTAATCTAATAAAAAAAGTTAAGGTTATAAATACAACAAATAGTATAACAAGTACAATCTATATTACTTAAAAAATTTAGTTAAAAAGTACTAAAAATATTACGGACCACGTCTTATATTAATAAAAACATATAAAATAAAACATATAAAGAACTAAAAGTCCTTAATAAATATATAATTACTTAAAATAGCTACTAAAGTTAACAGAAGTTTTTTTTACACCCAGCACTTTAATACAAACCCCTACAGGGTCTACTTCTTTCCTATAAATTAGATTAAATCATTCACTACGTTACCAATACCTACTCCGTAAGCACCTAGCAACGCCCCGCTACACATAGGTGCAGCGCATACACAAATACTACCTCTAGCAATAATTATATATACACCTTCCTTTAATCGACATCTTCTTTTACCCCATAACTATTTTTATTACTATATATAAAAAAAAACAATATTTAAATATATAATTATTAAATTAAACTATTTAATATAATAAACTAAACTAATAAAATATATATAGATCTTATTAGTACACAAATTTTAAAATTAAAAAAAATTAAATTAATAAATAAAAAATAATTAACGTTAAGTAAAAAATATAAAAAAATATATATATATCCGTTAGGTCTTTATATAATTTATTTTATTACTCCATTATTTTTAGCTATTTTACCCGATTTTTAATTTACCTTTGTTGTGGCCCCACTTTTTGTTGATTTTGTATTGTGATTTCTACACAGTGTAGGGTGCCCGTGAGGGCAGTGCCCGCGAGACCCCCGGTTAGCTTAACGATATCTACATGCTCACTCATCAAAAGACGCTCATTAATAGTGTGAATATTGCCAAATGACTGAAGGCTCCCGGGACTCCATCTGTAGATGTGGTCCGATAACTCTGTTTGAAAGTCGCAGGATTAGCTCAAAGACGGCAATTTAGGTAATGATCCCTGCCTACTTACTAAGGTAGTGACGAGTGTCAGTGTTGCCTGTCATGGCTCCGGGTGCTGGAACAACGATCGAGGCTTCATGGGCGTATGTATAGCGTACAGTGCCCGCAAATGTATCCCAGACATTCCCGCGAGTGGGCGATTGAGGTGTGATGTAGGACTTCTTCCTTGATTCTAGGACGAGTGAACCATTGTATAGTGGCTCCCACAGGCGACGTGCGTTCTCTCCCTGAGATGGAATGCCATTAGCAGCGAGATATTGTGCATAGTCCTCATCATCCTCAAAGGCCTCTAAGCGAATATCATAATTGCTAATCACGTCGTCAACTAATTGCACGATTCGATACTGGATCCCGCCGATACTGTCCTGTGACGCATAACGATAGTTGACTCCCATTGTCACGAATTCGGGCAGAGCATTGATCTTTTGCCCTCCAGCGATGATGTCGACGGCTTGAGATGTTTGAATGAAATACTGTGTCTCGCGCGATTGATGGGCTAAGAAATGGGCCGCTGCTTTGAGGTCGTCGTGGTAGATTATATTGGTGAGCTCAGGGAAGGCGTAAGGTGAGTACCGCGCCAAGCAAACCAAACTTTCATGCACAGGGCTGTTCCTGGTAATCCTGGGTTCGAATGGATTCGATTCCAGAGCGACGACAATCTCTGACATGATACCAATGGCTGTGTTCGGTGGGGGTGTAGAACTATGTCCACCGATGACGCTGAGGTCGAACCACACATCTAGTTAGGTAGCCTTTTTCATACACGGCGGGGAGCGCATAGAGAGTGTCACCTAAACTCTGTAGCCCCGCGCCGCCCTCATCAAGAATGACAGCGATTCCGCCTTCTCCGTACCGCTCCTCTAAATGCTTTGAGATTTCGCCAGCTCCTCGATAGTCAGAGCATTCCTCATCGAAACCAAAAGCAAAAATGACGGAACGGCGAGGTTGATATCCTTCCTGAGAAAGAAGAGCTTCCATGGCAGACATTAAGGCCGTAATCGCGGATTTGTCATCTGAGGCACCACGGCCATAAAGGTACCCGTTCGTCTTGTCGTAAAAGGCACCAAATGGCGGATACTCCCACTCATCTAAAGTTTCTTCCTCGACAGGTACAACGTCTTGGTGAGCTGTCAGGAGTATCGGGGCGAGGCTTTCATCGGAACCGGCCACGGTATAAACAAGTCCGAATCTGTTGATTGTTTCAACAGTGGCATGTTCGTATCTATAGTTCTGTGCCATCAGTTTCATACCTTCACCACCATCCTGGGGGTCATCACTGAATGACCTACACCAATGGATATGTCTCTTTCATGAGGACAGGTATGTCGTAAAATGGTTCCCATCTCTCGTCGTCGTCAAACCCGCCAAGGTCATCATAGCAAATCGAAGGGATGCGAACGAGTGGTTGGTGGCGCTTAACCAAGGTCTCAAGCGCATCGATGCCCAAAAATAGTTCCTCTGAACTCATCAAGCCGTCCCGCGAAGGGTCTACACGGCGAGGGAGGTCGCATCTGAACCTAGACATGTCATGGCCTGGAGTCGCAGCGCCTAGGGTATCGCCCGACCCAAGAGGGTATTGGTTGTCATGGGCGAGTGCAAAGGCAGACACTGCGCTCACCATAGCAATGCCAGCAAGCGAGTTGAACATGAAGTGATTCATCATGGCATAGTGGATTGCAAGTTAACGTTGTTGAATATGAAGATGATTGTAATCATATTCTATTCAGAGAAGGCGTACCAGACCACTTCATAAAGACAGATTGTTAGCCCCTGGCGGTGAAAGCAAATGTGCAAACCACAGTACACAGTTGCGTCTGACGACACTCAAACTGTGTGACTACGTAATATCGTGAAATTTATGCAGTATTGATACTCGGCCATCCGAACTGCGCATCAGTAACGTGTCGGAAGCTGATTAGCGGTTCACGTTGATCGACCTACCTGATGCTTGTGCGTGATGTAGCAGCGAAGTCGACACCCGGTTATGACATATATCACGTTACACACTAAAGCGAGGAGAGGAAGATACAAGCACATATCATTCGAATGGGGCTAGCTTGAAGGGTGTAGCTGCCTGCAATGAACTATGAAGGGCCCGCCACGGAGCCGCGACAGTACTGCCGTGTAGCCCGTTGCCATTAAATAAGTAGACCGTACTCTGGACGGGAGTCTGAGGCGTCAAGATTCGGCGGGTAAGGCGATAGCATGTGCCAGTCGAGCGCTTTGGGAAATAGTCGCTGCATATCAGAGGATCTACATATGTACCGGTATATTATATGATCACAATGTAGCTAGAATCGTATGATGTTCCTGACCGGAATGTAGGTGGCCAAAAACAATCTCCAAATATCTTACCTCTACAGCAGGTTCACCACCACAACTCAACGCATAGCTACAGTAGCTCGGGAACTTAGAAAGCAAGAGAAATATAATGCTTTGATTAAAATATTCTACTAAAATATAATACAAGACGAGCTGGTTCTTGTCTAGTAGCCTACCTATGATGGCCACCCTTACCACTTACAGATAGTTTGATGATCACACATATTTGCCCGCTGGCAAAGGTGCAAACATAAATCGAATATAGGGCATACTGCTAGCCAAGAACTCAACCAACGTTATAAATAATATACTAGTACACAAATACGTGGGATCTCGGTGCTAGTCAACGCTGCCGTGTCATCGGGGCCGGTGGAGTTAGTTGTGGATGCCATTTAGATATATGACGTTCATATCGTGAAGTATTCTCTCGGATAATAGGAGGACGGACCCGCCAGCCACGGACGTTGGTTTTGCACATGCACTTATGACGCTTAACCAAGCTCGATTACGAAGAGGTATTCCACCGTATAATGAGCAATGGCATTATCCCTCGTAACTATTGGCGTCTCTTGCCATTTAAAGAAGAGCTCCATGACAGGAGTTGCTTTCATGGAGAGCGTTAAGACCTCCAAGACTGACGTCGAAGGGGCTCGTAAGACCAACAGCATCAACACTCGGGAATAGGCTCAGCTTAGCTACGAGAGTTAAACTCACTCTAAAATTATGTACAGATTACACATCACGATCGTCATAATCATACGAAACAAAGGGCGCGTATATATAGACGGACGTTGCATAGGATCAGATTAGGCATTCGAGCAACAATAGAAGCCAATACATACCCCTATCTGAGATTCTGACACATACTACACACGCATGTACTGCAATCATAAATTCTTCTCGTGACTTTTTGTATTTCCAGCCCGCCATACATCCAGACAAACCCCCGCATCACATCCTCCGCTACGCCGGCGAATACAGTACTACAAATGGAAGTTACCATTATGCAGCCACAAAACATAAACGCATCATGATTCGTCAACACGCAAGTACGTAAGATGAGGGAAACGATTGCTGTCAGCGCCCAGAACATGGCGAGAGAACGACTGCACGTCATTTCTCGATATTTATTAAGGTGGTGGCACTAGAAGATCGATATAGTTCATAGCTCCATCCTGTGATGTCACTTTGGTTTTGCTTTTTATTCAATGGGTTCATTTGATTTGTCTCACCCCGGAAAATCTACTGTATCATGATTCTTACCTAGGCTACCTAGTTTTCTGTCACGGAGCTTCCGGACTGTTCCTTATCTTTCTCGTGTCTTTCTATGCAATTCGATGATTTACCATGTGCCCCTTTAATTATTAGTAGTGAGATCAAATAAACAGACTAGCATAGGAGAGCGGTTTTCTTGGGATGATACGTTCATAAGCACTATCCTAATTGGAGACGAATCACAAGTCGGTTCAACGTTCGGCAGATCGATACAATCTGCTGGTGGCTATATTTGGCCAATCGATCGCCGGGCGCCCAGCCTCACAATGCTCTGATGATACCCACACCTAAAGAATCGTCAGCAAGAGTGGCAGCAAATCATGAGACGACATGGGTGCTACCTTTTTCCTTTTTCTGATTTGGCGTGTGCTGCCGTATTGAAACCCTGGAATACGCGACAGACTCATCGATCATAAGATAGACATAGACATAATATTGACTTATATTATGTCTAAAAGATTCTCCGTCCCGTTTTTCGACATGAAATCAAGATTTCTTAAGTGAAAGATAACACGCCAAGTTTCTCCCACAATACCTAAACTATGTCTTATGCTATACCAGTGATAGGCGTTTTGTCGTCTTTCATTCTATATAGCATCTTTCGCCTTTTCTCGTACCGTCCTCCTCCAAACTTCCCTCCCGGTCCACCGAAGCTGCCATTCTTGGGGAATTTGCATCAGCTACCGCTGCAAAGGCTATACCTAAAGATTGCAGAGCTAGGTCGTAAATACTCATCGCATGGTCTTATGGGCTTGCAGCTAGGCCCCAAAACTCATGTTGTGGTTATTAATAGTTGGAAAACCGCCCGAGATCTTCTTGACCGACGCGGTGCGATCTATTCGTCGCGGCCAGATATGCTTGCAGCCACTATGGTCCAGCCAGTATGAATTCTTCAGGTTATTATCGTCGGGTTGGTGAAACGTCTTTTCTGCGTGCCGTATTGTGCTACCTACGTGCACCGGAAATTTCCCGAAGCACGAACCAAATGCTCATGTTAGGTTGTATTATCTGACGCTTGATGTCGTATAGCCTCCCGGTGACTATCATTTTGCGCTCCTGAAATATGGTTCTAAGTGGCGCAAGGAGCGTAAGACCGCCATGAGTTTCCTCAACGAGAATCAGCTTGAAAAGCGACAACCAATTACTGAGGCCGAGTCGACTCAGCTCAGTAAGTAACGTCATAGTAGTTACTGCGTTTCTATTTGAGTTATGTTTATCATAGCCTACTTATTATCACGATATTCTCGCTCCGCGCACCTCAAAGGCCCTGGAAAGTTCGTTCACAAGGGACACCGCTGACTTTTGATATTGAAGTGTATGAGCTGCTCGTAGCGCCAGAGAGGTTTCATGAGCATGTAACTCGTTACCACGGAGCAGTACTCCTTGCTTCGGTCTTTGGAACGCGGGCGAAAGAGTTGGCCGATAACACTGTTATCAAACGCTTCTTCGATACACAAGATGATTGGGCGGATATTATAGCACCTGGATTTGTTCCTCCCTATGACATATTTCCTGTGTTGGAATATGTGTTGGAATGTGTGCCAGAATTTCTTTCACCCTGGCATGGGTGGAAGCAGAAGGTACAAGCCGTAGGGCAGAATCAGCACGCGCTGTATCGGGAACTAGCTGCAGGAGTGAGAGAGAAGATAGCACAAGGCCGAAGTAGGGAGTGTTTTATGCAGAACCTACTTGATGGGCAAGAGAAGGATGGATATAGCGATATCGACATCGAGTATTTTGGAGGTGTGCTAATGGAAGGTGGCTCCGATACCGCGAGGAATGTATTCGAGACGTTTCTCCTGGCAATGGCAGCTCACCCTTCCCTTTTAGAAAAGGCCCAAGAAGAAGTAGACGAGTTCTTCGGAAGCGATAAGATGCCTGTGGAAGCGCATAATGCAAAATTGCCATACCTTACGGCCTGTCTTCTCGAGGTACGTCTATTCTGATACAGACATTGTGTGAGACTAATGAAAAGGGCCAGACCCTCCGTTGGCGTCCTAGCTTTCCCTCGGGAATCCCGCATGCTACGACTGAAGATGATATCTACGAAGGATTCTTCATTCCGGCCAACACGACGGTCATATTGGACATCTGGGGGATCCATCACGATGCTGACGAGTTTGAAAACCCCGAGGTGTTTGATCCGGCACGGTTTCTTGGAAATCTCAGTGGTTCCAAAACAAGTTTTGATGAAAGTAGCATGACTGCTCTAGGGCGACAAGTTTGGACGTTTGGTGCGGGCAGGAGAGTGTGCCCTGGTCAAGACATGGCCATGAGGAGCCTGTTGTTGACAACGGCGAAGCTTGTGTGGTGCTTCGATATCGAGGCTGTCTCGTTGCACGAGATAGATACGAGCATAGATGCATTCCACGGGGACATGCTAATGAGACCAAAGCCCTTCCAGGCGAGATTCCGAGTTAGGGGAGAGCACAGAAGACGCATCATCGAGAGCGAATGGGAGAAAGCCGATGCTTATTTGAAAGCGTTCGAGTGACTGCAAAGCGATCCAGCTGGGCGGGATACTAGACTGAATACCTGTCTAGTTCACAGGCGCTTTAGGAGATGTCGTATATACATGTACTGGCCTGTTTACATGTATCATGTGTATAGATATATTGAAGGGTGGACGAGGAAGAGAGACGCTAAGCTTGTCGCAGTAGAGCCTTGTACAGTATAAGTATAGTATGTACATACATGGGTACAGTGCTTGTGGTACTTTACGTCAGTCCGGAGATGCTATCGGTGAGTTTTAGGGCATCTTCACTCCCCCCCCCCCCCATTCCCGAATCAGCAAGCCCCCTTTCGGGGTTCTTGGCGACTTAGATAAAAAATAAGTATATAAAAAATATAGCTACACGTGCATTGAACTACACACTAATCGAGGAAATTCCCTCGTCCTATTTGCAAGTCGCCCATGATAGGCCAGACGATTAGAGGGAGGGTGGGCTCCAGTTCTCTGCTCTCCGCATGCGCGAAACGGACACTCATCCCAACTTCAGCAGTGCACAGCCCTCACCTATACCAATACCAATACCAATATCAATATCAATATCAATATCAACATCAACATCGATCCTGTAGCAGTTCGAGCAGCAAGTCTGGTAACAGCCTAAACTGGTTCAGCGGCAACGACGTCACTCGCAACATGGCCCCCTCGGACATTTCCAAGTATCTCCAGCAGACCCATGACCGTGTGTTTGAGCACAACCGCGCCTGGGCGGCGGAACAGAGGCAGAAAGACCCCGAGTTCTTCAGCAAGCTGAGTGCCGGACAGAGCCCCGAGTATCTCTGGATCGGATGCAGCGATTCCCGCATTCCCGCCGAGCAGATCTCCGGTCTCGGCCCGGGGGAGGCCTTCATCCACCGCAACATTGCCAATCTGGTAGTCAACACTGACCTCAATGTCATGAGCGTCATCGAGTACGCCGTGTGTCATCTCCACGTCAAGCACATCATCGTATGCGGGCATTACGGCTGTGGTGGCGTCAAGGCCGCCATGACGCCTAAAGACATGGGCTTGTTGAACCCGTGGCTCCGGAACATCCGCGACGTCTACCGCCTCCATGAGAAGGAGCTGGACTCCATCAAGGACGAAGCGGCCCGATACGACCGCCTCGTCGAACTCAGTGTCCGGGAGCAGTGCCGCAACGTTATCAAGACGGCGGCCGTCCAGCAGTCGTACGCTAAAAACCAATACCCCGTGGTACATGGCTGGGTGTTTGGGTTTGAGGATGGATTGTTAAAAGACCTGAAGATCAATCACAAGGAGATGCTTGAAAGTATTCAGAAGATTTACAATCTCACCGAAGGCTAGTCATGGAAGAATAGAATCTCCCGAGGGAGCCATGGCGCTCTAGGCGTTGACATTATAGATGGGTGACTGTCATTGTACAAGGTGGTTGGGCCGCAAATCATGAGAGGTTGAGTCGAATAGGAGCGAGACATTGTGAAAATTTAATCGCACGTCTTCGTTGACATTGGTGTGAAAGCGTGAGCTTAAATGCTCCGTGGTGTAGATTCAATTGTTCGCCTAGGTATAGTGGCCTGTTCGTTCTACTCGGATCGGATGATTATTCTAAGGCTACCCAGGTACCTATAGGGTACATAAGGTAGCTATTAAGGACCGTTGTCACTCTCTATAACCTGCCCTGGATTTCTCAGGGATGACACTCGTGGTTACGGTGGTAGTGACTTACATATGGCTGGTAAACCCAACCTATTCGACCTCTTCTTGCAGCTTAGAAACACGGATATCAATGTATATGGAATCCAGGCGATACCTAAGATACTATACCGATAATTCAACTATCGATACAGGGGTTGTTCCAGCTCAGGTTCCAGCCCATTATCGCTAAACTGCAGGGGCCAGGTGAAGTAACAGGGGGCCACGATACTGGGAACTAGCCGATCGGCCTTCACACGATCTGGTCTGCGGCATCATATATACTAGTATAGTTACCGTGCTATATATGAGAACTAGACAGCATACGATCGCATATAGATATGGTTGAACCAATATATTTTCTTCGTTCTATAGATGTTGGTAATGCCCCAACGACTATGTAATACCTAGTTTTAAGGATCTTTACGAACCAAGCCAGCAGCGTAAGTACTGTGGCGGCGGATATCGGAATGAAAATGCTTCACAGCGCACAGATACAGTACATACACCGTAGACTTGGCGCAGACGGATATGGGCTCGCTGAGGATCCTTGGCTAGATAGACAGCGCTCATCCTTGTCGCATCTACCAATAGATCAACGCCTTAAACAATGACAGCTTATCTAGTCCAGTCTAGTCCAGGCAAGGCCCCAGTAGCGCTTATCCAGATAGCTTCCAGCACACCCTCCAGGCCCAGCGGCTCGGCAACGTTCCCGTCATCTAGGTATAGGTATGCAGGTCGGCAACTTTTACCGTACTTAGATTATTATTGAGTGGCGCATTAATCGAGACTCGTATCGGGTTTTGCTAGCCATTATCGTCCTGCGTTGAATTTGAATTGATACAGTACACCACTGTACATACCTATGTACACTACGACGCTGTTGTGTTCGTTCTACCTAGACGGGTTGGCTATGCATGCATGCATGCATGTCCTGTTCAGCTGCACTGGATAGGAGAGCGGGAAAGGGCTGGGCGCGCGCTCAGCTGGTAGGTACATACAGCAAACGAGCTCGCGATGGGCTCTGGTCAGCGTAACCTGCAGATATCGTATTTCCTCCCGTCGCTCCCGGGTTTGTTCATTTCATCTCATTATTCTCTCTGCTGTTGTCTTGATTCTCTGCTTTTCTAATAGTAACAAGTTTTACTGCATCTGTAATTACGACCTAACTATCGGTTTTCTCTCTTTGGCAGGTCTGGTTACCAACTTTTCCCGTGCTCATTTATACGAGTTCAAAAGCGAAGCCGTCTGAAACCCGAAGGCTGTCGCGACTGTCAGCTTGAGAGTGCGGTGAATAAATATAACAGCTAGCTTGCTAGGGTTTTATAGCCGTTCGTTCGTTTGCTTTCGCTATGTATTCCTCCTCCTTTGCCCTGCTAGCTGCCGTCCTGTCGGTCGCCCATGCGCAAACGCGATCGGATAAGCGCGGTCTCGTTTTCGTTCCTAATAAGGATAGCCCGGAAGACAACACTATCTGGGTTCGCGATGGATCGGATCTGACATGGTACTACAATTACGGCCCGACGCCGACTGCTGCATTCGCCGATAAGTCCCAGAGTGACTTCGAGTTCGTGCCTATGCTCTTCGGCTCCATCGACGACACGTCCTTCCTCGATTCCGTCAATGACTTGGTTGACCGCGGGCGCAACATCAGCCATGTCCTGACCTTCAACGAGCCCGACGGGCTGACCAAAACTGGAGGGAGTGATCTTTACCCCTACAAGGCTGCGCAGATCTGGGTAGACAACATCATACCTCTCCAAGAGAAGGGAATCAAGGTTGGTTTGCCTGCTTGCACCGGTGGTACGAGTGGCATTCCCTGGTTGCAGGATTTCCTGGGCAACTGTTCCCATCTCATAAGCACCGACGGAGACAAGAAGAACTGCTCGTACGATTTCGTCACTCTCCACTGGTACGGGAATTTCGAGGGTCTGGCCAGCCATTTGGGCGAATATTCCGCCGCGTACGTTATATATACTCTACTTACTCAGACAGAGTAACCTAAATAAATGTTCATGATTAGTCGACTAACGTGAGCCCCATGGCTTTGCAGGTTCCCCAACAAAACGCAGTGGATTACCGAGTATAATCTCAACGACCAAGATCTCACGGCAACCCAGAGTTTCTACAACACCTCTGCCGAGTATTTCGACCGCCTGGACAGTGTAGCCCGTTACAGCTACTTCGGTTCGTTCCGCTCCCGCGACAGCAACGTCGGCCCGAACGCCGTTATGCTGAATAACGATGGTCAACTGACCGACATTGGCTCTTGGTATCTGGGTGGTACGGCCACTGGTGTAAAGCCCCAGTCCGGACTGGCTGCGCGAAGCCAGGCTGATGTGCCCTTCGCCATCATATTGGCGCTTGCTGGGAGCCTCCTTCTCATTTAAGAATATCCATATTTAGGAATGAATGTTGGGCAGACCACGTTCCTATTCTCATTCCATATTGGAATCTTGAAAATGCGACGAGGCGCTTGAAGGCTTGGTCAGTACATAATGTGTCAGATATAGAGTTTGCTCATGACGAAGGGGTATTAGGCGTTTTTAGGAAGGTGGATTAGACAGAGGCATATAATTCTAATTTTCAACAGCGTCGTTAAGTGTAGATGCATACATCATTGCTCATTGACAAACAATCCAGCCATACCCATGCCCGTTCCAATGCACATGCTCGTCAACAGGATCTTCTTCTTCGTCCGTCGACACTCGCTGAGTCCCGTGACGATCTGTCTTGTGCCCGTGGTACCGAGCGGGTGGCCGAGAGCAATGGCGCCGCCACGGGGGTTCATCTTGGTGTAGTCCAGCTTCAAGAATTCTTTCGTGTAAACAGCCATTGTGGCGAAGGCCTCGTTGACTTCGATGACATCGCAGTCGTCTAGCGACAGGTTGTGCTGCTTCAGCAGCTTAGGGATGGCGACCGTGGGGCCGATGCCCATGATTCTCGGTGGCAGGCCCGCGACCGTCGCGCCGACGTACTTGGCCAAGACGGGCACGCCTAGCTGGATTGCCTTGGAGCGCTTCATCAGAACCACGGCTGACGCGCCGTCGGTAACCTGACTGGCGTTACCACCGGTGGTCATGAGGCCCCATTGAGGGAAGGCGGCGCGAATCTTGCCCAAGCCCGCAGCGGTTGTGCCCGGCCGAATTCCCTCATCTTTGGTCAGGGTGACCGTCTTCAACTCGCCGTCAGGGCCTTTGACTTTGGTGGTGATAGGAACGATCTCGTCGTCGAACCAGCCGGCCTTCTGCGCCTCCTCAGCACGACGGAAGCTCTCGGCGGCATACTGGTCAATAACCTCGCGGGTCAGGCCGAAATCACGGGCCACATTCTCGCTCGTCCATCCCATCGCCTCCATACAATCACGAGCCTCCTGGCTAAGACTGAGCACTGCCTCGTCGAACGGCGTATCGACAGCGTCCCCGCCGGCAGTCATCGACTCGGCACCGGCGGCAATGCCGACCTCGATCGAGCCCGAGGCGATTGCGTTTGCGATATCGGCCGTAGCTTTGAGGCCAGAGGAGCAGAATCGGTTTACGGAAGAGGCACTGGTCGTATTGGGGAAGCCTGCGGCGAGCGCTGCGGCACGGGCCTTGTAGGCTGCTTTGCTGTCGGAAACCTGCCACGGAGGCGAACTGTCAGTACCGATGGCCTCACGGGGTGCTAGACGAGTGGCAATTGGCTTTTCTACGCACATTTCCCATACAGATATCCTCCACGAAGTCAGGTGAGAACCCCATGCGCTCGCGTGTCGCCTTCAGTATGGCGTACATAATGTACTCAAGGCTCGTGTCCTTGAACCCTCCTTTCTTGCCCTTACACAGCGGTGTCCGAATAGCTAGGGTGATGACAACATCGTCAGGGTTCTTGGAGGTTCTGGCGTTGCACAATGGGTTAATACCTCTTCGTGAGCCAACTCGGCGGATTTTCCAGTTGGAGGGGTTGGGTGCTTGCTTCACTTACATGGCCGACACCGGGTTATTCGGCGAGAGGTGCTTTAGAAGGGAGGAGACTCGTTCAGCAGCCATATTATCGTCTTTAAAAATAAGTAAACGGGATAGAGACAATGAAATGGAAAGAAGACGCAATTATGGAATACGACATGAAAACAAAACACAGTGGCAGGACTCGATCGCGAATAAATAATAGATGGAAAATACATTCAGCCGAGGTACGTTCGGCAGATCCACCTGGGGTGCTTGCTTATCGAGCCTCGCCACTAAAAATCCGGGGGAAGTCTTAGCCTATCGCGTACTGTACTGTAGGTACCTACTAGCCTACTTACTTCTACCGGTACTGTGCTGTGCATGAACACAAACACCGCCATTCTATCTAGCCGTCTGATTACTAGGTTTAGGTACCCTAGGTATGTTAGCTGACTCAGGTCGGTCGAGGCAGGACGTTAGTCATCTTTATGCACAATTCTAACTACCTATCATCATCATCATAGTCTCACCAGTATAAGAGAAGGAGACTGGGCTATTGTGTTAGTCTATGGCTTCTTATGAGTAGTTCCCGCTCAATGCTTAGATCAAGAAAGGTAGATAGATTAGTTAGATAGTTCACGTCAGAAATCTCCATGTCAAACGACCTGTAAAATCTCTTTAATCATCATATTCAACCCATCATTATTCATCATCCGTTATAAACATAGAAATATCAAAACCACCCGAGCTTCTAATTACATATCCTGGGGCTGTCCTTTCCATGTGGTAAGGACGATCTGTTCTGGTTCCATCGCTTCGTTGCGTCCTTTACTGTTGGGTGGGACCATTGCCGCCGTCATACCCGACAACTCCAACCTCACCACGGCTCGGCAGACAACGGCACTAAGGGTATATCTTCCGAGGATCACCAGGCAATCGGCTAAGCTGAAGAACAGCAAGCCCGACAGGACTAACGTGCCGAATGCCACCTGTGCCAAGATGCCGATGCTAATGATCCAGGTCAGCGCGTGGAACCAGAAAGCGTTCGCTCCCCCGTGCCGCAGCTCCAGCACCATGGCCGGCTGGAAGACGGCCGGGATCAGCTGATGCGGGATCCACGTATTTAGGGGCCTTGAGCGCGTGTTGTAGTCATTCCCGTTCTTGGAGTCGACGATCTGCATCCGCACCCGCACCCAGACAGCTAGACAGCCGGCCACGTGGATGAGGGCGGCGCCTAGCGTCCACAGCGGCACGCCAAAGATGGTGTCGGGGGCGAAGATGGCGATAGCGTATATGCCTAGGTTCCAGGCCAGGTGCAGCACGTTGGCCACAGCGCCGCCGACAGCCGCGTATTCTAGCAGCGAGATGAGGAACGCCCACCCCGCACGCCCCGAGCTCCAGCGCAGCTTGCCCATCCCGAAGTCTCTCGTGTCTCCCTTCTCGACAAAGTCCATGATGGCGCTTGAGAAGTCGCTCGTCTTCATCATCGATACGGCCGGGCTCCCGGCCGAGATCAGGAAGCCCAGTAATGGGCGTCGTAGGCCCAGTAGAGCCGTTTCTGCCGTCGAGCTTCCGATCGATTGCAAGATTGTAGGTATCAGGCCTAGGACGAGGGCGCCAGTTGCCACTGGTTACGCTCGAGTCAGATTAAAGAAGATTCGGCGAGCGAGTGAGCCCGTAGAGATGATTCATAAGAGACCAGTGTTGCGGTCTGTCTGGTTAGACGTAGAGGGTGCTTACATTCTGCTTTGCGAGACTCGGGGAACTCTGTCAAGATACAGTCGATTACAGGGTTCACAATTGACTGCTTCCCTTCGGTTTCGTTCACCTTGCCCGTCAGATAGACGGCGTAAGGCTCAGCGCAGGCCCCTTTGAGGATATCTTGGACGCGCCAGTCCCATCCTGGGAAGAAATGATCAAACTGGTGTGTCGGCACGGCGTGTACGGCCGGTATTAAAGCAAACACGGTTGCCAGGCCTGCTGCAAGCAACTTCATCGTGGGTGTGAGACTAGGTTAAACGTATTAAATTTGGATGAAAAATGACGGAAACATAGGTATAATGGCTAAACGTATTCTAGGGCTAGACTACTTCACGGGGTGCCCCACGACTGTCTATACATATTTATGTTTTTCAGAAGAGACATCTCGAGCCTCATACGGAGGCTTACATGATGGTATCCAGACATCCAGCGGGTCACGGCAACGTCGAGAATCAGCGTTCAGCGCTACTGGCTGACTGGAGGGGAAATGTGCATCCGTTCCCACCTGGTCAACCTGAAGGATTCGGGTCCCCGTAGGCAACCATATATTACATTGCGTTTGGCCCAGGTCGGCTCGGACACCAGACTGAATGACTGGGTCCTGCCTGCGAGCGCGGGCCATTAATACTGTTCAGGTTAAGAGAGGTTCCAGAAATAGGGATTGAACCCTTCAGCCCCAGTCACATAGTGTACAGCTCCTAAAACAACAAACGTGGTATCATGCGGCTGGGGCTCTGGGCCTAACTCGACTAAGTAGATACCCGAGCGCCCAACCCAGTAAATAGGCGGCTGTCTCTAGCATCCGTTACTAGATACCGACACAGGTTGAACATACGGTCATTGTTTCTGAAAACTTTTGATGATTTCGTAAGCTCTCAGGACAGTGTACTCCTACACCACTTCTGGCCAACCCTCGCTAGCTATACTTATTTCAAACAATTCTAATCCGATTACGAAATAAAGTCGACGAGCACACATGTGCTCGTGCGCATAAAAGAGCTGACACATTTAAAACTGGTCAAGCCTCCGCCCCCAAATACCCAGTGTAGATGAAGCCCAACAGAGCCAGGGTCCATGTTCCTTCCCAACTTCTCCAAACTTCTTTCGAGACACTATTGTTTGAGCAAGCGCTAAAGAGCCACAAAAATGATTACTTATAGTAAGGACGGCCAAGCTTTGCTTTTTCCCGGTTTGTAATGTTTTCCGGATAAAAAAAGCCTACATATATGTTAGGTATATAAAGCTAGACTGCATAGAGCGGTAATTAGGTACCGTGCCGCTCCTAAAATAGGGTTGTCGGCATTCTCCGCTGTTCAGCTGCCTTTTAAACATTGGTTGCCCTTTAAGATGCAATGCTTTAGTATTGTACTGTATCGGTAAGTCTATGCCAAGATTAGACGAGGTTCCGCCAAACCCCGCAAATTCGCGAATTCGGGAATCGTGGCCACGTTTTTTATTTTTAATCTTCACTCACTAATATTTTTGTACTGTTGAAGCGGTAAGTGTACTGTGTATACTATGTAGTGTCCACTCCTAGGCATACTACCTATCCTAAAATACCTCGGGCGAGGTTACTCAATATAATTATGCCGCTTCACGATAAGTACTAGGTTAGGTAGTGTATATGTAAGCCGAGGCGAAATGGCCCCCAACGCAGGATTGCCTGACCTGGTCCACTACCCGTATGTGGCGCCTCGGTTTCCCCTGCACGTAGGACTTTGCGCTCGGCAGACGTCCGCATGCAGTTAATGTAAATCAATTCGGTTACTAATTTATACGACAGAGGGGTGAAGAAGGACCCTGATCGGCATCCATTTTCATGTTTTCGTCCTGTCTTCGATGCCCGACGGATGGATTATTGATCAATTACCTATGAATACAAGGCAGGGTGAGGTGATTACTACAAGAGACGGGGAACCCGGTTGGCAGGTAACTTTACCTGCAGTAGTTATCCTCCTAAGTGTTGCCAGCCACCCAAAAAAATAGTTAAGAACACTGCAGTATATCACGTACCTCTTCACAATCCTATAAGAAATGAGACCAATTAACAGTTAATACTTTGCTATTCACAGATAATAAAAAGTGTTATGCTACACCCTATGGTTTGCTACCGTTGCTAATAGAACGAAGTCAATTAAACCTCCTAGGTTGGCTAGCTAACCTTGTTTTCCTCTTAGAAAGCTCTTCTATCACATTCCCTTCTATATCTAGGAACCTAAGTTTCTTAGGGCGAGGCGATGGTGATGGCGAAGGGCTTGCATTTATAACACGTTCTTCTTCCTCGGCAATCTGTATAGACTTTGATAGAGAGGCGAAGCTGATCCGCAGTTCGGCATCGTAGATATCGCGGGCAGATGCGGTGATTTGGCTACGCTTGCGTAGAGGTAGTAGCATCGTGAATGGAAGAACAAGGTCTCCTGGTATGGCCTGGCCGTCTGCGTCACGGAAAGTTCTCGCCGCTATAACATTTTTGACTGTGATCGTGTCCTCGTCATCCTGTGCCGAAGCCCATAGGGAGATGGACGCGTTGTGAGGATGGCCATGTGCCTTGCGCACGTCGGGTCGTGCAGAGTTGATCTCTATAGCAAGGACGGTACAGACGCCACCGGGTGTCGCCTTGAATATGTCTGTTACCTTGCTAAGTAGGCTTCTCTCTTCTTGGCTGTAGGCAACCTCGATAATAAACGGCGGATATCGTTCCCCTTTATATCGAAATTGACCATCCGGGGCCTTCGAAAAGTGCGGTGCACGTGCACCTTTCTTCCTCTTCTGTACCCTAGTATGGCCGGCCGCGATAATGTTATTCCTTATTTCCTGGAGAGCAGGGAATTCTTCCGCGATTCGATCTAGTTCGTCACGGATAGCACCGACTACATGGTCCTGGACTGGACTGTCTCATGTACAACACCAGACACCTGTCGTAGCGTAAGCAAGCCGGTAGAAGCGTCCCAGTCCACACGTATATGATCCTCGAAGTATTCTAATAGCCCGTGCTGTTTTCAAGTCTACGGTACAGTTTCTCGTATGAGGGTTGGCTACAAAGCTGGAATGTCGGGTAATGTTCCGTAGGCAGTCCGCAAAATGTATCCCAAACGGCCTGGTATACCAGATCGATAGCTTTTTCGGTGTCATCAACTTGCTCGTCGTACTCGTTATGCTCGGTGATGTCTTCGTTAACGTTCTCGTCAGAGCCGTTGCCTGTGTCGGATTGCTGCGGGGGGGGAGGGTAACGCGAAAGGCGTCTCTTTCTTATGTGGTGTTGTGTTGGTCGCACACTTTCGACGGCTGTCGTTGCTCCTAAAGCATGTTATTCTGCTCCTAATACTCTCATCTACTAAGTTTTTGTATATGGGGCGTATATTCTATGCTCCGATGTCTTAATGCCGTGAACCAATTCCGTATGGTTCTGGAGATACATTTTGCTCTTGAGCCAATATATCTGGTACGCAGACTGGACACTGTGTCCTCTCATCCGCACCAATCTTCTCAAAGTTAGACTTCACATGCCGGGCTGCCATAAAGGTATCGGAAAAATGACGGCAGAGTCGTGGCAAGTTCGGGTCGTTCGGGGGTAAGGTCAGTGCATTGCCTACACAGATAAAACATCTTGTCAACCTTTCGCTGACATGGTTTACCTATAATAACCGACTTCCTTAGCTGCTCCCTACGTTCAGAAGGTGGCTGTAGTAGCTGGAGTTCATGCACAGGCGCCGGCTGTCTCTGCTCGAGAACCTTCGTAACTACCGGCTCTTCCATTTGACAATACGCGACAATAGCACTAATGGCTTCACTTCTTCTCCGGAAAAGGGCATTTAGGTCGTGGATGAGAGGTGCTGTCAGCGCTTGCACCATCTGTGCCTGCAAGGGGCTCATGTCGCGTTAGGGACTATGAGCTGGGGTCGTGCTGAGCCGCTCCCCTTAAATCTGACGTTCAATATCCTCTGCCGCTTGCTTCTTAGTCCATTCCTCCCTAACTCGCTTCTTTTCTGCGTTAAACAGCCTTGCTTTAGCGGCTTTGATCTAGTTGCGAGCCTCGCGATACGGTTCCAAAAGCGGCGACAGATTGTGTGCTTTAAGATCCTCGGCCATCCTTACAATTGAGGGATGGTCATTCAAGGCGGCGTATTGCTCTTCCGTTAAGCCTAAAGGCCGCTGGCTGCTTCGGGAGCGCCCATGACTTGTCGCTTGTTGAATGAGTTGCTGCTGTAGCTCTATATTTCGGCGAATAGCCCATAGGTCGAGACTAATATTCCGGTTCAAATATTGCCTCTAAAACGTATCAGAGCCAGGAGCGTAGTCCATAACAAGATTGCGTAAAGCGTCGCTCACATTAACTAGCACCGAGTCAACCTACTATTCGAGCACATAGGCTCTATTAAGCTTTAAAATCCTATTGCAGAAAGAACCGTACCGCTTCTATCCATGTTATTACTAGCCATATAACGAAGGCTATAGCTATTTCTACAATCTAATTCTAGTTACGGATGGCTGCCTTGGCTGACTGGCACAGGGTCAGGATAGGTACGTAATACGCAGCAGTACGTATACGCTAGGTTATATGACATACGATCAGCCACCCGTGCACACACAAATATTTGGGCCTTGCACTTGAATTTAGCAAATTTATTTCTATTCCTGATAATTAACGGATTTTCTTTGGTTATAAGTTCTACTACTTAAGGCCTCCTGTGGTTGGCCCAGCTAGGACTAAATCTCTACCAGAGCCCAAGCTGCCCAGATGTAAGCCGGTGCGGACCACTATATTTACCAGTCAGTCTAGATGTTGGTATGATTTGCCGCCAGGGGGTAGGTCGTCTGAGGAGACCACTCTGATAAGTATTACAATATTGGGGGCGAAATCTACTTAGTTGCTTTGATTTCCATCCTTTTCAAAGCTCCGGTCCAGAATAGGAGTCTCGCCTTTCCCGAACTTGTGACTGGTGGTTTCTGTGTTTTTCTTGCTTTGTTGCCGCTGCCGTCTTACCCCATCCTTGCAGGCCCTTTCCGCGCGCCATTTCACACCGTTCCTTAATACCAGCCACAGGGCAGGGAAGAAAACCACGTATGAGAGTGCGATGATGGTGAAAGCCCAGCCAGCGCCTACAGCAGTCATAAGTGGGTTGATGAAGGCCGAAGCACCCGCTCCCACCAGACAGCGTGTAAGATTATTCGCTGCCGTCGCAGCACCAGCGGCACCAGGGTTAATATCTACTATAAGGGTGCTTAGAAGGTTCGAAAACCCCACAAGAGAAACGCCCTGTAGGAAAAGTAGGACGATCTCCACGGCCAAATGTGCCCTGTACTCCACCGCCCAGCCAAAGCCAATCAAGACCGCTGTGAACATGGCAAGAAATGGGACACTGATCTGTAGGCGAGCCTGTTCGATAGGAAAGCCCGCCATGTCTTGCTGGCGACTCCTGTCATACGGGATGTTGAGTTTTCTGCAATGTCGTCTATAATTCCAATTCGCTAGCGGTCCCATGACGATAACCGACACGATCGAACCGACACCTAAAGGTATATAGACTAAGCCGATCTTGAGACCATCGAACCCATACAAGCCAGCGAATTCGGCCGGAATAGCCGTAGCTACGGCATAGAAGCCTGCGTAGATCAAACTGCTGTACATTAGTAGTAGGAACATTTCCTTTTCAAATAGTATGAACAGAGTCCGAGCTATGTTCGGCTTCTGGACACGAAGGCTTTTCCTCGGTTCTTCGTTTGTGTCTTGGTGGGTAAGAGTGCCAACAGTACTATTGGCAGCGCTCTTCCTGCGGCGAGCATCTTTCACCAGTTGCCATAATGTGCAGTAAAAACGATGGGGACGAATTGAGCCGTCCCCCACCAGGAGTCGGCAAGTTTCTGGCATGAAGAGCAGAAACAAAACCAGGACGAAGCCCGAAAGGATTGTTAAAACCCAAAAGATCCAGCGCCAACCTAAATACTGGGACTATAACACTTGGAGTCAGTTATCGCTATTTAGAGCGTGAATTTTGAGGGTTTCAGAAGCTTCTGAATACTGTTTGGTCCGAGAAGGCAATTTTGTGCTCTAGAAGTTACTAAAGTGAGAAGAAAATGGATTCGAGAACTACTCACAATTACGCCCCCGATGACTGGCCCAACTGAAGGAGCCAGAATGATGGGTACGGAGGTGAAGCCGACGTACGAACCGCGCTCGGCCGAGGTAATGACATCGGACACGACGGCTTGGCACAAAGAGACGGTAGAACTGGAGCCGGCGGATTGCAAGGCTCGGAGGGCAAGGAGAGCGCCATAGTTTGGGGCCAGAGCACAGCCAATACAGGCGGCAATATATATGACGAAACAGAGGATATAAGCTGGGCGTCGGCCAGCAGTGTCGGCCAGCGAGCCAACAAACATGGGGGCAATGGCTTGAACGATCTGGATACGGATTGTAAGCTGCCGAATAGGAGAATGGGGATGAAGGGACAACAACGTACCATATAGGTCGTGACGGTTAAATTGACCTCAGTTACCGAAATATGTAAGTCTCGTGATAGGGCATCGAGAGCTGGAAAGTAAATTTGGGCAGAGAGGGGGGAAAAGAAGGCACCAGCGGCAGCGGCTAAGACGATGCCTCTCTTCTCAACGGTGGTGAAGATGCTGTACTTTGCGCCCAAATTTGCCGGTCTCTCACTGGGCGGTTCCTCGTCTGCATCTTGAGGAGATGTTATTTCCTTATCAGATGTTGTTATCTGGGCGGTTCCCGTGTCGTCATGGCTTGGGCTGTCCTTCTTCGCGATGGGATTTGCAGGTAGACCAGACATGTCTGTATTTCAGCAGATGTCGGAACTGTATTCCTAGTCGTTTTGGCAGTGGTGGTTGGATGGTCGAGACAACGAATGCCGTTATAAGCAGACAAGACGCATCCTTTATATATGAATGGTCAGACATGGTACATGCGACATAGTGATACCCGGGTTCGGCCCATATGAGTAGCTTGAAGGGCTTCGACTAGGCTAGCAAAACACGAACCCATTGCGACCGGGTACTGACAGTACTACTTGTTGATGTAGTGCAGCGCAGCACACGGGCATTCTGTGGGTAGCGAGACGCGTGCAAACTTATGTCGGTACTTCAAGTCGGCCTCTAGTGTCGATATCGACAAGGAGCGTGGCTGGTCTCGGAGCCGATTCGGCTATAGAAAGCAGACAAGCATATACCTAACCGATATACTAATGTCTATATCTGTAGCATGCCAGGTCTACATGATTTATCTAACCCATTTCAGGTAAAGAGAGAACAGAAGAAAAAAGGGAAAAAAGGAGAGAGAAAAGGGAAAAGGAGTTCATATCAACATTATACATTGTACTGCACAATACACAATAGGTAGGACACACCGAGCCGGGTCCGGATGCATCGTATACATAATACTGCTGTGCCCACACAACTACAGTGCACAGTACAGTACATCAGGATTGGACGGCACGGACCATTTGCACATGCCTCTGCCGTCCAAGGCCCATGGCCCCTTTTTGGGTAGGCGGTAAAGAGATATAGTCCGATTTACTGCGGATTGATTGGTGGGACGTAATTTGGTAGGCTGTAGCTACGTGTACAGTTGTGGCAAGGATGAAATGTTGTGAGTCTTTCTGCCGTGTTACTACCTATATGTAGGTAGGTAGGATTTACCTGTTCACTGTTCACAGCATATATGCAGTACCTACTTTTGATGATTACAACTACGACGAGTATATGCTCTCTTTTACATTACACACAGCTTATTAACCTGCGAGATTAACATCGAAGCTGTCCTCCTAGTTGTCGCCTGCATATGGATTTATGACTCTCTATACGTCCATCTTAGCTGAACTCGTTGCGAGCACTCGGGCACTCCCTACTCTTGTCGCCATCAAACAATACTACTATACACCATGGTGAGATAGCCCACCACATGCGAGCTTCTACATCGCCAACCTAGCCCCGGTTTCTAACCACTGCACCCCCCACTAGAATACGCAATTCAACTCTGCGCTCAAGCAGTCTACCTCGATCAAGCGCGACCTAGCCAACCTCTCGTCACCCGATGGCGCACCCACGCCCGCCGCGCTCGGCTCGCTGTCCGCCTCGCTGACGTCCTTCTCGCGCACGCTGGACGAATACTCGGCGCTGGCGAAGCAGGAGCTCAACCCGGCCAAGCAAGAGAAGGCCCACGAGCGGCTGCGCAACTTCCGCGGCGAGCTGACCCAGTTCCGCGCCCAGCTGGACGGGCTCAAGGCGCAGCGCGAGGACGCCGCCCACGACCAGAACCGCTCCGAGCTACTCGGCCGCCGGCCCTTCACCACCTCGACGCCCGAGAACCCCTACGCCAACGCCACCACCGCCGGCGCCGCGCCTCGTCGCCGACCAGCGTCCCGACGAACCGGTACGGTAGTGGCGGGGTCGTGGGGGGTGGCCAGTTGAGCATGGGCAGCGGTGACTACACGCGCGAGGCGCACGCCATGCGCGAGCAGAACTTCTTCGCCACCACCAACACCGCCCTCGACGACTACATCGCGCGCGGCCAGGCCGTGCTCGGCGACCTCGGCGCCCAGCGCGACATGCTCAAGAACACCCAGCGCCGCCTGTACAGCGTCGCCAACACGCTGGGCATCAGCGGCGACACCATCCGCATGATCGAGCGGCGCGCCAAGCAGGACAAGTGGATCTTCTGGGCCGGCGTCGTCGTCTTCTTCGGATTCTGCTGGTTGGTGATACATTTCCTGCGGTGATGAGGCTATCGCGATGGCCTTGTGTGTCGTCGGTACGAAGGAGACGAGGAAACAAAGAGGAGCCTTCGCTGGGTGGTTCGGGTGGATTGGATGGGATGGGTACACCATCATTTTCTGGGCTCATGAGATTGTGTCTGGAAGCATTTCTTGTGTAAAGCGAGGAGTACGGCGTTTCTGCGGGTTTTTGCATAGGGCGGGAGGCAACAAAAATCTCATTCTGGCTTCGTGGCCTGTTGACGTTATTGGAGCTATTTACTGTACATGTGATATGTCTTGATCTCCTGCCTTTTATGGAGGTTGTATATATATCTATCATAACGTAGTAGTGTAAAACAGTCACTTAATCCTTCTCTATTCATCTTCCATTCGAGGTATCAAAACGTGCTCTCTATGTACCTCAGGCTTCCCTACGAATATATTGTCTTCCTAGTTATGCGTCGAGGACATAGAAGGTACACGCCGAAGACCTACAGTAGAGGTAATCCATTCACCCCCTATACCTGCATAGGATAAGATAGTATAGACAATCCTGACAGCATTGAACGGACCCGACATTTTATGTACTTGACACCTGCTTCAGCGCTATCGTAAACAGCACATCCTTATCTGTCTCGACCTCGACGACCTCGGACTCCGGCAGGCGTGATTGCTCGTGCTCATCTGGGTGCCAAACGCGGTAGGCCAATCCCGGACATCCCACTCGAAGCCCTTGAGGGAGATAGAAGCGGGCTCGCCGACGGGGATGATGCCGGCGTGCTTGGCGAAGGGGTCGGCCGAGACGCGGCAGAACTCTGCCGCCGAGATCTTGAGGTCCGGCTCGCGCACCCGGATGCGGTGTCTCCGCCCGCCCTTGAGCACGAAGGACAGCGACTCCCCCGATACTAGGTATACGCGCCCCTCAGCGTACGTCGGCGACTGCTGGAATAGATAGAGGTGGTGCAGCTGGCTGAGTCCCTGGTCCACGCGGCCGCCGAGCCCGCCCATGCACACGATGGCGCGCCCCGGTGCCGACTCCCGCCGTGCCAGATGCACCGCCTTCGCGAAGTCGGTTGAGTACTGGTCCGTCTCGTGGATGATGCGGCTGGAAGAGAAGTACCGCCGCGCCTCATCTGTGAGGGAGTCTAGATCCCCGATGATGGCGTCGAGGTCCTTCTGGAGATTGGTTAGGTGGGTTTCGTGACAATGTGGATGGGGTTTGGACTTGCGAATTGCTCACTTGGCCCAGATCTATTATTCTCATTTTCGGGAGACGCTTGCTTGCTCAGGTCGTAGATCTGGTTGGCACCGCCATCTGCGGCGATCTTGGTCTCGGCTGGAGCAGAGGGGTGTTAGTTTGTCTACAACCATGCTGATAAGACTACCGCCAAAGAGCTAGATGGCCGTACCTACGCTCCACAGATGCTCGAATAAATCACGATCTCGGATGGGTTGGTGAAGTGTGATGAGGGTGAACTCATGTCCGAGATACCCTAGAAGCTGTCTGATAGGAAACCATTCTACGGAACTGGAGTCTGTTGTTGAGTTTGAGTCCATGGTAAAATGAATTTCCGCAACACTTATGATGATGTGAGAGATGCTGACTTCAAATTCCTTCACACGACGATAACTTATCAGATTGCCTACCTCCAGGATGTGTATGTATTATCAAATCAAGAATGGCGTTCGTCAGCTTGTCACACGGCACGGAGAAAGAAACTTAAAATATAGAAATGCATCTCTATCGAAACTTGCGCGTAGCCTTGACGTGCTGGCTAGCGCAACTCTCTCCTCGACAGTGGAGCGGCTCATAGTAAGACTACCTGGGCAGGTAAGCATATGTGATTTTGTTTGTTGAGGCTGACTAGAGTTCTGGTCTTTAAGATGAAAAGCCATAGGTAAAGTGCTACATGCATCCAGCTGTATACCTATATAAAAAGTGATATGAACAAACTTCGATATCCCAGAAGAAGCGCCGAAAAGAGAAGTGGTGAGAACTTTAACCAAGACGGGCTTTGCGGAAGGTAGCTACGGTAGCGCCCTATTAAGATGTCGCTGATTGGGTGCCGCTTGCAGGGCATTACAGTGGGGCCATGTATCCGAAGTGCACTGTAGCACTGCACTACAGCTTCTAAGGTTCCAAATTATAGTAGATACCAGAGTACCAGCAGGTACAGGACCTACCTACTGTAGTTGCATCCAAGAAAAAAAATAAAGTTAATGACGATTGAGCAAGACTGCTTACAAACCCGGCTTTATCTTTCCCATTCTGCTTGCCTCAACATTTCATTTTCATTCTCTTCGCGATAGCCCGCGCTCTTTCTTAATTACCATTCTTCCTCACCCCGTCGCTCATTCTAACCAGATCCTTCCGACTAGGAGCCTGCCATGTACAGAGCAGCCATACGGTCCGCGCCGCGGATCGTACCCCCCCTTCGCCAGTCCTGCGTTGCGGCATCCGGCCGTCGATTCGCCTCGACCGCCCCGGCAGACAAGAAGCGGAGCTGGAAGAGCTCGGCCGCGAGGTGGGGGTTGGCCATCGGCGCTGTCTACTGGTATAGCACAAGCACAGCCTTTGCCGAGGAGCCCCAGTGTATGCGACACCCGTCAACCATCACCCGCCACCCGCCACCCTTCCGCAGTTATCATACAGTGTGCGCTAATGGTACTCGACAATAGTCAACACGATACAGCCCCCTCCCGCCTTCTCCGACGAAGATCTCCCCACCGTCGAGGCAGTTGTAGCGCGCAAACGTCAAGAAGCTGAGGCCCGGAAGGCCGCCGCTGCCGCCGCCCAAACCAAAACTGTGCCCGAGCCCGAGACAGCCGCGTTAGCTTCCCAGGCTTCGCCCGAGGCGCCCGTGAAAGATGCCGAGGCCAATAGCGAGGCACCTCTTGAAGCGGGTGGTCCGGAGGCACTGGAACAGGAGGCCGCGCAGCAGGGCGCCTTTAACCCGGAGACCGGCGAGATCAACTGGGATTGCCCTTGCCTAGGTGGCATGGCCGACGGCCCCTGCGGCGAGGAGTTCAAGGCCGCCTTCAGCTGCTTCGTTTACTCGACAGAGGAGCCCAAGGGCATGGATTGCATTGACAAGTTTCAGTACGTCTGACCCCGCGCCTCTCTAGGGCGGGGCTCATAATACGCGACTAATACTAGAGAATAGGCATATGCAGGATTGCTTCCGGGTACATCCTGAGGTATACGGCGACGAGCTAGCCGAGGATGATGAGGCTGAAACCTCGGGCGACGGAGCGCCAACCGAGGGGCTTTTAGCTAGAGACGCTTCGGCGGAAGGTGTCACAGCCACCGAGTCCCCGACGCCCAAGCCCACGAAAACCGTAGCGCCCACTAAGGACGCGGCCTCAGTAGACCGGAAGACGGGAGAAGAAAAGCCGGAGAGAGAGACGAACGCTACTACAGAATCATCACCCACGACAAAAAAAACTGCCTCCAACCCTCCAGAGACTAAATAGGGGAGCTTGCAGTTCCAAGGGCCGGCCTCGTGGGAAAGATCTGGCGTGTACCACTGCATAACAGCGCCTGTGACATAGAGCATAGAGGTGCTGACGGTTTTGTTTAACTATATCTGTACTAACATGTATATATTGCATACGAGACACGCCAACTTACCTTATTAGACACACCCATCCTCCTCCCGTCTTTTGGCGTTGGCATAATTCTCAACCTTAAAAATTTCTTACCCTCCCCGCCCCTATTATTCATGCTCCTCGACGAGTTCTTCGAAGCAGATGCAAATATCTGATGTAGCCCGGGCTGATGCGCGGGTATTACAGCCGTTTGAGAGGAATAATTAGGTATCAGAAGTGGATAGATATGAGGAGGCCGGATATTTATTGCGCGGCTATAATCATGGACTTGATACCTACAGGTATTCGACCGAGGGAGTACAGAGGGAGTTATCTGGGTTAACTCAGATAATTATTCAGCTTAAATACCTACCGGAGTCGGACATCTTCTGGATGCGGCAGGTTCGGTTATGCCACAAATCCCCTCACAAGCCATTCGCAAGAAAGAGCGGTCAATGATCAGTTGTCTACCTAGGTAGGCAAGGCTAACACTGCAAACCGGCGTACAATCTCGGGTCGTGCATATTTCCGTATTCCGTTGATCTCGTAGTTGTAGGTGTCTTTCTTGGGATATTTTTGGGCGATATCTCTACTAGAGATATGGCACATCCTTGCTCATTTCTTGTGTGTGCATCACTATAGAATCAGAATGGATCATTTCGGCGACACTGCGCTGTGGATTTAGCTATCAACTATCCCGCCGTTCCTTCTCCGGGTAGGAATACAAGGTTGCCGTCTTCACAAACATGTTTTCGCTCTACACATGCGTTTCCATTCGGCCAATGCTCACTTCGACGTGGTGAGCGATGGGTGGAGATTCATAATATTTGTTTGCGAGTTATTAATCTGCCGGCTCATCTGTGTTTGATGGGTGGCACTCTTGGTCTTGTTGCTCAGGATAAAGGGCTACGGCTTAGGACGATGGGTGGTTGGAGTGCTATATGTAAGTGTTCTGAACACTTTAAAATGATAGGTTCTTGGAGAAATTGAATACAATTTAACCCTATGTCTCCATTATCTACCTAGTCTGTAAAGCACTGGACTATCTCACCGTCATTTGCGTTTGAACCTCTTTTGCCTTCAGTGAAGACATGTCGCTAATAGTTTATGGTTAGATAGGTAAGTACCTAATGCAGGGATAAGAACATTGATATGAGTTTTCTCTTAACTGGCAGTTGGAACTTGGGAGAAATCCGGTTTTGATACAATTCAATTGCTTGGTACAGAAACACCAAAGAGGGCACTAGTTACTCCTACGATATCTTTGTTTATAATTATCCAGGTAACGTAACAATAAAACACTCTTCCTATGCTGGTTCTATGCCCAACTCTATGCTCTCAAGCAAGCAACAGCATCCATAATCCCGCTAGGATTCAGTGGAAGGCCCAAACAAGTCACTCGTTCCGTTTCGCTTCAATACCTCCCATTTAATCAACACTGTCTTGAACAATGCCGCCAGCATGTGGCCTAGATACTCCTTTAGCCTACAAACTGAGCAGCTTTGATCTGGTCATCAACGCTGGACGATATCTGGCTTTACGAAGCCCTAGTCTGTAAGTATCCAGGGAAGAGTTGAATGATAACTTGATCCATGCTAGTTTTGCTTAAGCTCTAAAAGAACGATGCCTCTGCATTTAGTAATCAACACACTGGAGGCTATTCAGACTCAGTTAGGCGCTGATACTATAAACCTTGAAAACTACACCTCAACTTTCACTAACAATAGCTCCTTACTTAATTCATGGCCTCTAGATTCAATACCAACGTGTCTATAGGGTCATTTATCTGTTTATTTGCGAGAATTCCGTCTTAATAGTGAACTGAGATTGCAAAAGACTTCGGCCGAGCGAATAAACCAAGATAGCGCAACATTCTAAAACTACATGAAATGGAGTGACTGAAAGAGCATTACATCTAGGATGAGATTGTTGTTTTGGATTCTACTTGCTGCGTCATGGCTCTAGAGACAGCAAAGACGCTCGGGCGTGAATGCTTGGGTTGGTTGCTATTGATGTTTGGGACAACGGCACAATGTAAAAAATGGAAGAAAAGGATCAAAAGGTGGATGACAGCACTAATGGCCGTTGAGAATGAGTAGAACTAGTCTCTCTCTGCTTTCAAGGTCTAGATAGTTCATCGCTATAGAGTCAATATGGTTTGAGCAAGTCTCGTTTGAGTGAGTCTAGGCAATGTTTGACTTGGCATCAATTCGAAAAGGTACCTACCTATTACTACTACTACTACTACTACTGGAGCTAGCCTTGGTGGGATGCTGCAAGTCAGTCGCTGCTAGAGCTCTTTTTACCTTTCATCCTCTGTGCCATATTTTACCTTTAACTGTCAGCTAGGTCTTCTGTTCTCATTACGCATTGTTTAAAATGAGAATTAAAACCCCCCTGATTCTCCCACAATGGAGGTAGCCAAGAGAAAAAAAAACCAACAACAACAAACAACAACTCATTGCGTTGTGTCACTGCAGCTATATACCCCGGTAAGGTACCTAGTATACAGGAGGCTATAGGCATCTGGCCCAATCTCTAAAGCGCTACACAGCTAGCGGACCCGTTCTGGGCAGCCACTATGGGACAATGGAAGCGCCAGCGCATTTTAGCGCATGTCTGACGTCACCCAGGCATGAAGGACAAGGGGGCGGGGTGAGGGGAGCTTCTGGCCCGCATCTGGCCAATGTTGCAACACTCGCGACAGCTGATGGCATCACTCAGGAACACGCAACCCGCAGCTCTCTATCAATCACCGCTTGTCTGCCACCTGGGAATATATAGCGTTATCGTCCGTCTTTCTCTCCTTCGTCTCTCGCCAATCACAATCACACGAGCAATTGTTCACGCTACCTAGGTATTTTGAACTTTGCCAACTCAATTCACACCTCCATCACCACAACACAATAACCTCTCCCAGAGCAACACTACCTACCATATCACATTGCCGACCTACATTCCAGTGATACTGTCAAGTTCACTGCTGTAACCTGCATACTATCGATTTCCTCGTTCTCTTACCTTCTTGCCACATATATCACGCTGGCGACAATCAAAAGCAAGTAGACAAACGTAGTGAGTTCATAGTCAACGAACCGCCAGCTAACGTATCATTATTTGTAGTGTCGTACGCTCAAGTTGCCGCATCTGGCCCGAAGCAATCTGCTAAGGAGGTATGTCCCAAGCCTGTCAACACTACCTGATGAGAATGAGAATACCCTCATCATAGCACACACAAATCACATCATCGAGCTCCAGGCACACAGGCAGGAATAAGCTAGCTAGCTAACCACAAGACGTGCCAGGCCGCGGCCCCGCAACCGCCCCAGATCATCTCCTCCGACACCGCCAGCACGTCGTCTCTTGTCGACGTCGACACGCCCTCGGTCCGCACCGTGCCCTCCGACTTCCTCGAGCAGGACGTCCAGACCGAGACCCAAGAGAAGCGGAGAGAGCTGGAGGACGCTGCCGCCCGCGCCCGTGCCGAGGCCGACCTGGCCAAGAAGAAGAGTGCCAAGAAGGCGCGCAGGGCCGATAATGCCATCACTCAATTTTTCAGCGAACTCAGCGAGGGCGCCAGCACCGCCATCATTGTGACCAATCTGGCGGCTGTCGTTGGCGTCAGCTCCTACCTCGGCTACAAGGCCCTCGGCCTCTACGAGCGCGGTCGCCTCACCTGGAAAAACATCGGCATTGGGGCTGGCGTTGCTCTAGGTGTAGGTCTCTTTGAGGCTGCGTTTGGAGGGTATGTGCATTTCTCTTATTGTATTCACAGTAGGGTGTTATAGATTGCTAACATGTGTACAACAGTTATCTCTACAAGGGAAAGAAGAAGGCCGAGCAGTCATAGAAAAGAGACTCAGTTTGAAAAAAGAAAGAAAAAAAGGTACAGAAAAGAAGAAATGATACAGAAAGAAATGCCTCGAGGAACAAATATGTCGGTTCCTGCATGTCACAAGGCAAGGGAAGGGGACACAGCGGCGTTTTAGTGAGATGGCGGTACATGGTGTCTCAACTCCTTTTTTCCTTTTTTCTTTTTTCTTCTTCCTTATCTTCATTCTGGGAGTTTTGTGCGTAATGGCTAGTACCTACTTGTTTGTGTATCTGTTCTTGCATTGCATGAATTGGAATTTGGACGATCCCACAATTCTACACTAAAAATCTTGGTGTGTGGTGGAGTGGTCCTGACGCACACCCTTATTTGGAAATGCAACACGCTCCAGTCTCTGGAACCGAGGTGAAGCCACGTGCCATGTCATGTCTGATAAAAGAGTCGTCTTCCCCCTAACAAATACCTAACTGTTGGTTCGAGGAACGCCCTTGCAAGCATCTGAACCAGATAAGGAAGGATGCATGTCAGCAACCCCGCAGCAGCAGCGAGCCTTGTCTCGCCTGCTGCGTGCATTGTTGCGTGGTTCGACCCAGCCCAATCACGGCGCGGTTCATTCTACTTTTGTCTTCTATCACTTTTCTTCACCGTTTTTGAGATATTGTAAACAGGGTTGAGAAGTTACAGATCACATTTTCCCCTCTGGGCGGGTATAATTGCCTAGTTTAGGTACCTAGTCAAGAGAGGGAACGCTTACGTGCGGCTCATTCATCCATCCTGGTTTATTGCGCACCCATGGAACTTCCTCCGTTCTGTCCTATACGTGGTGTCTTTGTGCCTTGTGGGCTAGCGAGGCGTCACGTCAATTCTTACCTGAGGAATCCTTGCTCTTGAGAACCCGCGTTCTTGAGAATCCGAGATTGGAGGAGTACTTAAAGTATCCTGGCAGAATCAGGGGTAAGGCGCGTCTCGATACGAGCGTCCCACTACCGCGACATATGGATGACCTGCCGATAGATACTACTACGTGGCAGGACCATTTGGAGGATACATTTTTGGACACCAACGCGCTTCGTGGATTAGCTGCGGCAGCGATTCGCGAGAGCGGGCGTTCCATCCCCGAACCCACGCCGGTTTTGGACAATTTTAATTCCATCAGCGATGGCGCAAACGGGCCGGTAGATCATGCGTTGGATCCTGGGGACCGTAATGTTCCCCGAGTGAGTCAAGTAACAACTACGGAGCCAGTAGATGCATGCGAAGACACGCCTGTAGATGTGTCTTGGGACGAGCCAGATTTACCAACGGATCTGTCTTCGAGTTTTGGCAACCACGATTCCCAACAGCCCAATCAAGCAACGACCAGCGCGCCAAGGGACGCAAACAAAAGCACTCGGGCTGTCAGGTTTTCCAATGAGACAGGCGCTCCAGACAATCTCTTTTTGGGCTCTCGGAACCGTAGTCCTCATCGACTAAGTCAGGCAACAACTAGGGCAATAGGGGACACAAATGAGGGTCCTTGTGTCGCCGGGGTGACTGGCACCGGGGCATGCGAGCTTGTAGATCGCGATTCGACTTTAGGAAACGACAATCTGCTACAACCGAGCCAACCGAGTCAACCAAGTCAAGTAACAGCTGGTGGTGCAGGGGAGAGTGCTGCAACAGGAACCAGTGGCGAGAGAGCTGTTGACGGTTCCAATCTCTTCCGCAACGACATAGCCGTGTCGCGGAAACACCCCAAGCGACGGAGAGGAGTGTCAGGCGATGGCGATGCTGGGCGTCCACGGCCGCCTAACTCGGTCCGCAACGTAAAGCAGGTAGCAACGAAGCGGCAGCTCGCGGCACGCCCAGTGCCCATTTTGTTTAGTGGGTATCCCGTACCCGTGGCCACAACTGTCAGAGATACCCAAACTATCCAACGGGCCAACTTAAACATGACAGGGACACCGTTGTCTATCATTTCGCCCCTGGCTTTTACTACGACTACTGGAGGAGTTACGACTGGTCTAGCGCAGACGTCGATGTTTTCGACTACGGGACAGGCTGTGGCTGCTAGGACTAGCCTGATGCTTACCACGTCATCTTTCACCACGGGGCAAGCTGGGACTTCTGAAGGAGCTATGCCAAGCCTCGCGCAGATGCCAATATCCT
This sequence comes from Xylaria polymorpha, assembly GCA_003426235.1. Taxonomy (NCBI): domain Eukaryota; kingdom Fungi; phylum Ascomycota; class Sordariomycetes; order Xylariales; family Xylariaceae; genus Xylaria; species Xylaria polymorpha. The sequence goes on along the minus strand of NQIM01000040.1, from coordinate 98,400 downwards.
CGACGACGGGCCAGGCTGCGACTGCCGCACCGGCTAGGCCCGAAGAACTGGAGCAATCTCCGTTAATAATGATAGCTGCGCGAGCTAGAGCTCAGCTACAGTCGAACAATACAGACCAGGCTTTGAAACTGCACCAGCGGCTCCCGGATTTCCAGGGAGAAGGCCGGCTGAGGATGGGATTGAACGAGCTGGGCGGGGTCCAAAAGGAATGTAGAGGGGTAGTCGATACCATGGTCTCCGATTTCGATCCTCGTCCGCCACCGCGGCGGTTTGAGGCACCTCGCATCGAATTTGCGCGTCAGCAGAGATATGCTGTGGATCGGCGTTCGTTCGCCGACTCGAGATATATGAATACGACGAAAGGAAAGCCCATCTTTATTGAGGATCATAGCAAGGATCCGATCACCACACCCCCCAAGGACAAGAAGGCGCACTCTGCAGAATTCACATTTCGCTGGAAGCTACATATAGGGCGAGAATCTCTGGAGACGATACGCTTGCTCCAGGCCGTGTGGTCCCCGGCTCTAACCGAGAAGCGGGACATAATTGACACGGACGAGATACCAGAGTATAACCTACGAGAGCTTCCATATGATAAGCATCCTAGGTATATGGCTCTATCATACACCTGGGGCGAGGAGTACCCCACAAGGGCCATCTCCATCAACGGAACGATAGTGCATGTTCGCAGCAACCTAGCACGGGCCCTCCAGAGTATCACGCATTTCAATCCCTCCATGTATGTGTGGGTAGACGCGATCTGCATAAATCAGCAAGACGAGAGAGAAAAGTCGAGGATGGTGCCGCAAATGCCGGATATTTTTGCGAGTGCGTGGTTGGTTTATGCTTGGCTTGGACCGGCCCGGGACTCTTCGACCAAGGACCTACTTACGCATTTTTCTGACCTTGGGAAGCTGTTCTGGCAGCAAGCTGGCTCGACAGATTTTGATGACAAGCTTAGTGAGCGGTCCGTGGATATAGATACAAACATGACCAGGAACATCGAGCACCTGCTCAGTAGATTTAAGCATCCGCCGGGGAAGCAGGGTGTCTTTCCCACAGAGGAATACTCGTCATTCTCGGCAAGCCCGTTCTGGTCGCGGATCTGGGTGCTTCAGGAGGTATATCTAGCGAAGCGTCTCTATTACGCATGTGGGAGTTGCTATGTGGCGTCGAACCTTCTTGCTGGTGCCTTGATTCTACTAGAAGCATTTCAGCGGCATCTCATCCGCAAGCAGGCCTCAGCATTGGAGTGCTCTGTCCCTGTACGGGACGAATCTGATGAGTTGCTGAGAAAATTCGCGCTCAAGCTCCCCTCGTTTCCAGAAATGCATCGACTTATTGTTTACACATCTATATATCCCATAGACGTCGTATCCCTCCGCATTGCCATGACCAACTTTTGCGTCAAAGAACTACCCGGTGGTTCGAAAGCGACGGACCCGAAAGATATGATATATGGTTTGATGGGGTTTTGTAACGACGAGGAGAGATCTTACATCAAAGCGGACTACAGTAAAAGTGTCCAGGAGACCTATACAGCTGTTACGCGGGCCATGATCCGAAACGGCTTTACAGATATTCTCTCGTGGGCGCAGCCGGATGCGAAGAGGATAGCCTACCTTCCGAGCTGGGTCCCTGACTACTCGTCTACCATCTACGAGAGTTTGTGCAGTCAGGGACAGGCAAAGCCATGGTTACCACAATTTAGAGCGTGTAATGAGACCAAGTATAGCCATGACGAGACGATGCATCCATTGGACCCGCTTGCGATGCCGGTCCACGGCCGGCGGCTGGATCAGGTGATACGGGTTGGGCGACGCTGGTTTCCTAGGTCGCCCGGGGGATCTACCCCATCATCCACGAATGATGCCGGGGCCCTGCTTGTGCGCTCTGTATCATACGAGGACCTGCGTTTCTTCATGGATGAGGTTTGCGAATTCACGCGGCTGGCGGAAGAGATACACAATCACCTTGTCGAAACGGGACGGATCGGACGGACTAGACAAGTCGATAAGAAGAGCGGGGCATGGCGTGTGCCATGCTGCGACCAGATGGTGATCAATGATCGCCTCGTGCGCGGAGACCCCTCTACAGAGTCGCGCTACGAAGCGATGATGGGGTATCTCGATGCATACAAGCAGGAGCCGAAGAACGAAGTGCCGGCCGAGTCGCGGCCTTATCTCGAGTCATTGATGCGTTGGGCGGACAAGCGACCGTTCGTCACAGAACAAGGCTTTGTAGGTCTTGGGTCGGCCAATACCACACCCGGAGATACTGTAGCGGTCCTCGATGGTTTCAACGCTTGTTACCTGATAAGACTCGATAGCGTTTCCAGATTGGACTATTGTCTTGTCGGAGAGGCGTACGTCGACGGCATCATGGACGGTGAGATGGTCGGTTCTATCCCTGATACACGTGTGTGGTTTCATCTGGTCTGACGAATCTGGTGATGTATGCGACATGGAAGTAGGTGCAGTAGGTAGGTAGGAAGGTAGGTGGTAGTAGTACTACCTACCTTGGATATATAATATGGGAATATGGGGAACAGTCCTGTAATGTATGGCAAAACTGCTCCAATGTTGCAATGCGTCTAAGTGTCTGATGCTGATGGGGCAACAAACGAGCTGAAAGCTGCACGACCACGGATGGCCTGCCCACTTCAGGTACGGACGGGAAACTACTGGACTAATATGCGCGTTGCGTGTAGGAAGTTGCATATGGCGAAGGCAAGGGAGGGGGGGAGGGAGAGAGGGAGAGAGGGAGGAAACGAGGAACATTCTACTACATACATGTAAGTACCATCTTCAGTGTGTATTTGTATCCCCGCCGACCGCTCACCATTGATCATTGATGCAAACCTGCCACCTACCTAAGGTAGGGAAGCACAGACTAATGGTCGGTAAACTAAAACAACAGGCTCTCACCCGCACGTGCTTCTTTCTACTACCTACTCGATTCTCCCACCTACCACCTACCACCTACACCAGGTACACTCACAAGTTGTGTTTCTATTTCGTTCATCTCATTTCGCACTCATTTTCTTTCACACAGATGTTATATATATATGCACACACATACAGCGCACTAAATTCTCTTTTCGTATGACATACGCCTTACTTAGCCTGTCCGACTCAGCCAGCCACCGTAGACCTACCTAGGTAATTTGTTACCTACCTACCATTGCTTACCCTACCTACCAGTACCTACTGTTACATCCAACGTCTGCACCGCCTGAACTCATCATCCGGCATCCATCCAGGCAACCAACCACAGGCAGCCAACCGGCCCCCTTTCCCAACCAGCTGATTGACCAGGTACCCGGGAACGCGCCCCACCTGCGTCTGCCTTATTACTCTTATTATTACTCGCCTTGTTAGTCGCCTTCAACTCTCTCTGACTTACACGAAAGGCTGCCATGGTAGCCTAGAGGTAGAGAGGGACACTCGGTAGTCGTGGTAGCCGTAGCCGTAGTGGCCTCATTTCTACATGTGCACTGCCCAGCATCGTGGTATTGGCTAGGTAGCTATATTTGCCCAGCCCCTACTAAAAGGTGCTCCAAGACCCGTGATCTGGGTAACCTCCTCTCCCCTCCCGGCTCTCTGATATCACGACGTCGTCAACATGGTCCAGCCCTTTCATGTTTCCGGCCCTGCTGCCCGGCCGCTGCTTCACCCAGACAAGGCCGGCATCAACCTCATACGCAGCATCTTCTACAACGCCTTTAGTCTCATAGATTCTACCACAGCCGAGAGAGTGCTTACAAGGTGGAATCTCGTTACCACAGTCTTCCCTCACCTAATCGAACTGATCTGGAGCCTACGCCACTGCGTCAGGGTCTTCTTCACGTCGGCCGTCACCATCAGGGCCGGCGACGAGCTATACTTCCAAGTCTTCAACTGGCTGGTCGAGAGGGAATCGCGCCGCCACTTCATCAAGGAGTACACGGCACAGACGCTCTCGGACCTGAGGTCGAAGTCACATGACCCTAGAAGAAGGGGGCTACCGCAGCGTGAGCCGGAACCCGAACCCGCGAGCCATATCAAATTTACACCAGCGTTTAAAACTACGTGGTTTTTCTACGGTTGGAACCTGTTTGCTATCTTGCGTAATGATAAGCATAGCGCTAAAAAAGACGCCCCTGGCGACCTCACACCAAGTTTCGACTACTATGGCCCGATGCACATGTCCAAGGCCAGGGATAGTGTCACCATCACCTGTTTGGGCTGGTCTATCGCACCTATCCGGGTTCTTCTAGAGACGTGCCGTGAGATGGCCGAGGCGCAAAAACAGACTTCTGTAACTATCTTGAGCTCGAGGGAGGGCCACTGGACTGTGTCGGCTGTGAAACCCGTCCGTCCGCTCGACACCGTCTATCTCGATAACGATGTAAAGAAGAACCTCATTAGCGACCTGGAGAAATACCTAGACCCCCAGAGGCGACAGTTTTATAGTGAGAACGGCATTCCGTACCGTCGAGGCTACCTTCTACATGGTCCCCCAGGATGCGGGAAATCCTCCCTCTCATTGGCCCTTGCTGGCCACTTCGGTCTGGACCTATACATAGTGAATTTTTCAAATATTCATGGTATGTTGTTTTCTAAAATCAGCTACTTTGTAGTCTAGTGTTGCGTAATGGAGTGATATAATTATATCTCTGTCTCTATTCATTCCTTGATTTCTAGCCCCGCTGAATAGCTTGGCCAAGTCAGAGGAATTTGTACTGATCTTGGATAACAGAATACGAGCTGGCGTCTCTCTTTTCCATGTTACCAGCTCGCTGCTTCGTTCTACTTGAGGATATCGACGCTGTCGGCTTCAGACGTAAGGACGATGAAGAAGATGAGGAGGAGGATAAGCGAAGAATCCCCGGCCGCAGCCGCCAGAAGTGTTCTTTTTCCGGCCTTCTCAATGTCTTAGATGGCATTGCGTCACAGTAAGTATTATGTTTTTTCTAGTCCCGTCCTAGCAAAGTTTTTGCCCTCACGTACTCCCACAACAACATACTCCCAGAACCCTAATAGTTATCTACTATCTTTACCGTATGCGATTATTCTAACAAAAGCTCATAGAGAAGGCCGCGTCGTGATCATGACATCTAACTTCCCTGACAAGCTGGACGAGGCCCTCGTGCGTCCGGGTCGCATAGATGTGAAAGTCTACATGGGGCATATGGCGCGTCAAGGTGCGGAACAGATATTTATGCGAATGATGAAAACAGGGAGGTTAGACATGGCGCCCGGTGGATTCTCCGAGGACAACGACCTCGAGCATGCGAAGGAAAAGAAACGCACGGTGATCGCCGAGGACGGACAGCAGGTTGACGAACATCAGACGGACGAGGAACTCCAGGTCCTCGCGCAGAATTTCTCAAAACAAATACCCGAGGCCATGTTCACACCCGCGCAGCTGCAGGGCTACCTCCTGCGCTACCTGCACTCGGCGACTACTGCCGTTGATAAGATCGCCGACTGGGTCGTGGCTGAGCAGCGCAGGGTGGCAGACGATGCGCGGCGGAAGAAGGAGAAGGCCGAGAAAGCCGAGAAGCGAAATGCGGAAGAAAAAGCGAAGGCGAAAGATGAGAATGAAGGCGCCGGTCGGCCAGGGTCGAGTCCCGTCTATGTGTACTCCCCCTCCTCGGAGTCGAGCAAGATATTAATAAACCCGACGAGGGAGGCGCAGGCGGACGACAGCTCGCCGGACTCGGAGGCCGAGGCGATGTTTAGCATGGGTGACGAGTCTAGTACGCCCGAGTCTCGGGAGCCAGGCGGAGAGGACGGCATTTCTTTTTAGGGGCCGCCTTTCTGGGGATTAAGGGAAATTCGCACCGTCTGTGTAGTAACGCGTTGAATCATACTATGGATATACACGGTTGGGAAGGCAGGCTTGCTTTTGTTAGAATAAGTATGGAAACGGGTTTTTAGAACATATGATTAAATGAATGCTACTACTACGTAAGATATACCTTACGTATATACCCCGCGCATATATAGTGGATAAATGAGGTAGCACGGTTGTTCACAAATTGAATCGAATAAGATGCGATGATACCTTCTTGTTTTTCAGGTGCTTAAATAGCTATCTTAGTTTATAGTTTATAAAGGAACTAAGTATGGGAGAAGTGAGAGAAAAATAATGGGAAGGGGAAGGTTTGTCAGCATAACCCCGAGTCTTATCCGCTGTCCGAATTTTACCGCCGTGGGCAAGGGGGGTAACATCAGCCTTTCAAGGTGCCGAAGTGAATTAGAGGACCAACAATGGCGACACATGTTAGAGATACGGTGTAGCCGGGCGTCTATATCGCAAGTACATCTGGCGACATAGTTGACATATTAAGATGTAAAATCTCGGCTTAAGTAATAGGTAATCTGTTTCGATGACTTCTTTCACAACCATCATGGCGGGGAAGAATTGGAGGCCACCATATAACCCCAGCAATACCAGACGAAACTTCAACAGGACCTCAACCGTCTGATGAAACCATACAACGAGATGGTTCAAGTCCTTTCATTATGATAATAGATATAGCATTAGAGTCGTTGCTTTAGAGGACGTTGGTCACGATGGTGCAGATGGTATTAACGAGAAAAAGGAGGATGTCGAGGCTGGCGGAAACGTTGATGTTGAGTTGTTGTATGAATGCTACTTACTCACTCCGCATATCTCGATGCTACGCAGAAGACCACAAAGAGCGGAATGTCGGATAATAAACACGGTCTGGAGAAGAGTATGCCTCATGAACTAGCTAGATTTATATTAGACATCCCCCCCGTTTTGCGACTGACTAACTAACTGGCACTACCGTGGCCCATTTCAAATCTCTTGAATGGCTCGGACTAGGTAGGTATGCATAGTTAGTTGCACGTTGGCTTGTATAGCAACACTATCTGGAGTCTGAGTGCCATAGGAAGGGTCGTGAAAGGGGTCGCGTGAAGGGCGTTCGTTGTCTTTTCACACCAGCCTTGGCCTTTCGTAGCGTTCGTTGCAGGCACGGCACGGCAGCGGTACCGTTGGAAGGGGTCGTAGATATCCTTCTAGTACTTTGCGCTTAGCTGATCATCCCGCAAAGTTAGTCCTCCGTCCGGGCTGCAGCTCCGTAGGCTCCATCGTATGGGCTGTACAGTACAGATGTGCTTGCTTCTTGAGGGCGCCGAGACCGGAGGCCATCATAGCAGAGGGGACTACCGCCGTCAGCCTGCAGAGTAGGTTGTACAAAATGTGCGACTGGAGAGTCATATCGACATAGCCATCTCTCCTGACACATTTGATTGACTCGATTACGGCAAGCTTTATGTTGTGTTCCAAGATTACAGGGTACTATTGGTATCTGAATATAGCAGATATATACACAAAGCCGCAAGACGGGCTCTGAGGTAAGAAGGTCCCCTAAAATAGATCTCTAAGGTCTGATGCGTTGAAGTCTCAAGCCCATCAGAAGAGTAACCGACTACCCTTTGAAACAAATACGGAGTATCAGCCCGTTTGACCCAAACGCCGCAAGACGGATTTGTAAGCAATCTCTCTTATGGCATTTCTTGAACTGGGGCTTAGAAATACTCCGGCATGTGAGGTGAATTGTTCTCGGTAATGATTAATGGAATCCCTCCCGGGCTTTTACTCTCCCCGAGTCCTCTCTCCAGCCGCGGAAACATAGAACCCTTTTCGAGGTAGATAAGGTAACTATATACAATGCGCCAACGCCCAGCGCAGAATCGAAGAATCGGTCAGGTATTCGTGTCACCGTTTCGGTGCCCTGATATTACTTCCCAGCCCTGATCATAACCCAAGTCTCTGCTCCTGGTACTGTCTGCCAATATACGAGCCGGATGAATAGCCTTGCAAAACTACTTCATCGTGACCTCACTGTACTGCTGTGATTGAATCTCTATGCTAAGTGACCATGGGCGTGTGGTATATAGCGAGTCAAACCCGCCATATGCAGTTACGCCTGGTTTTGATATGTATGGCGTGGCGAAGGGAGCTGAGGCGGCTTCAAGGAGCTTCCTCGCCAACTCTCCCCAGACCAAGCCCACTTCCACCCAAGTTTCGCATGTGAAACTCCCTTAGCCTGCCGACCCAGTGACGGCGCAGCACGGGGGTCATTTTGACGAATACCATGGCCTTGTTGTCGTCTGTGAGAGCCTTTTCGGCTATCTTCAGCTGCAAGTCCAAGTCCTCGTCGGCGAATTCGCGAAAGAGGATTTCCACGGCCTGTTCAGGCCACCTGGGCGCAGCGCGGGCTTTGAGCGCCTCTGCTAATGACATAATGCCATTCTCGATAAGTCCGGCGGGGACTGGTGGTGGGGGTGTGGCATTGGTGGGGTTCGCCGAGGAGGAGGAAGCGCCGGCGGATGTAGGGGGGATGCTGGTGGTAGAGCTTTGATTGTAAAAGCTGGGGGCGAAGCGGGACGGTCTGCCTCTGCGTCTCTCGGGGTTGCCCGGAGCAGGATCGGGATGGGTTCGCTTGCGCGATTGCGGATCTGGTAGCGGCTCGTCGGGAGGTGTGAGCGCATTTGTGTTAGAGGCTACCGATGTGCGCGGGGGGATAGTCGTGGAAGCTGGGCGTTGAGCGGTAGCGGGCGAAGGTAATTGCTGTGTCGGTGGTGGCATCTGCTGAATGGGAGTTTGAGAGGGAGTCTGACCGTACACAACGGAGGCGGAAGTGTCCAGAGCGGGATCGAGGGTGGACGCGTCTACATCGCTCGTGCGTGGTGGCATCGAACCGTCTGGGTTCCTGCGCCTGGGCTTCATGATGCGCTTCGGGGCGCCGCCAGAGCCTACAACGTCGGGGAAGAGGATCTCCATGTATTCCTCGTGGTCGAAGGGCCGGCCTCGCAACGCCTTAGACAGCGGCTCTTTCTGCGCGACGGGGAAATCGCCCGGGTTAGCGTCTATCTCGCGGGGAAGGACATAAATGACAAGGAGGGTACCAGCCCGCTTACCTCGAAGTGTCGGCTCCAGGCCTCCTCGCTCGCGGTGACCATGCGTGTGTTCGGGTTATACAGGAAGTCGGGGTCTTCGCGAAGGCCGCGCCACATGCGGAACTTCTTGCGCGCATTGTCGGCCTTGTTGATGAGGTGGCTCTTCTCGGGATATGCGCCGTGCCTGTCACGCAGCGCAACAGCGGCCCGCTCCCAGGCACCAGCCTTGAAGTTGTGGCTGTCCTTGTATCCCAACTGCATCGACTCGCACAGGGACCGGAAAAAGGTGTCTTCGTAGGCTAGGTTCCAGCTGAAGCGGGGCGTGCGTCGGTCGGCGTTGCGGCGGGACGAGGCGCGCATCGTCATCGTCGTCCCGGTGGTGGCGGTGCCCGCCGCCGTGGCATCTTCGTCAGCCATGATGGCGGCAATCAGCAGCCCGTCACTTGCGTCGCGCAACCGACAGCGCGTAACCTGCAACCGGCAGCCCCGCTAACACGACGAAAGGATGGCGGCGAAGGGGGTCGACCTGCATCAGCCAAACATGTACATAGAGAGAGGCGACAGACTCGCGCTGCCGAGCGTGGAGCGCCCTCCCAAGCGCTGTCGATTGCCAGCCTCTGCGGAACAATGGTGGTGGTCGGTCGGGGGCTCAGGGTCGAGATGAGCAATGAGCAGTGAGGACTGCCGTCGCTGTCTTATCGATACCGTCCCCTCGCTCGCTGGATGGAGGCGGAGGCGGAGGCGGAGGCGGAGAGGCTGGATGGATAGACGGCGGATAGACGGAGGGAAGGGAAGGGTTAGTTTGATCGATCGTTACGGTGGAGGAGGTTGGCGTTGGCCTTTCAGTTTCAAACGGTTGGGAGGGGCTGGTTTAAACCACTCCGTCACGTGTCCGTGAGTCCAGGCGCAGGTGGTGCAGGCGCAGGTAGGTTGCAGCTACCGACATGCCTAACATGACATGCCTGGCATGCCTACTAAGTACTTAGGTTAGTACTGTATGTAGATAGATCTCGAAATAAACAACAACAATAATAACAACAACAACAACGACGACGACAACAACAACGACAACAACAATAATAAGAATTAGAATTCGACATGTCGCTTATTATTGTATCGGTAGTTTTTCATTTTTTTTATTTTTTAAAACAGGATGGAAGCCGATCGGGACTTCATCGAGCCCACTAGAGTATGCGCTGTTCCCCTCTAAGGTTGAACTTTCCAGGTTTTGTGCTGCCATTTACATCCCTCAATGCGGCGGCCTGTGACAGCTCCCACAAGGTAGCCGCCTTCATGAACAACAGCAATTGGTCAGTTATCTATGATTACCTGCGTTTCGATTGCAAAGTCTGCAAAGTGATGCTACACACCAGTCACATACAATCATGACAGACAGCAACACTGCCTGCCGCCAACCGTTTTCCCTGTCATGGGTCGGCAAATCCGCCCGCGCCTTACGAAATCGGTCTCGGAGCTCTACCTAAATATTAGTATCAATAAAACAATAGATTAACATTTACTTTTCGCACTTTGGCCTACATATAAACTGAGTTTACGCATCATCCATTACCTAGGGTGGTCCTGAACACTATCCATGGCATGGCCGAGGTATGGTTGAGGTATGGTCAGTCTGGCATCGACTTTCCAAGTTGCATGTGCACCCTGCCGCCGACATGCGCCATTTATCAAATTAAAAAAAACCCCCACCCCCAACGAAGAATAGATGACGTAAAGGTATGTCTCCTTCGCCATGGTGCCGACTATTTCCGCCACTGCGCGTACGTGGTTTTAGTAAGTAAGTATAGTAAAAATGAAATGTTGGGCAAAATCATTTCGCGGATAGACGAGTAAGTTGCGCTCCCTCCTCACAGGTCATCTTTTATCTTGTATGCTAGTTAAGGTATTTCCTTGTTATCGCTAAGTTATACAGGTATATCAACTAACCGAACCGCAGGTCAGCGAGCAGCAACGTTGAATCGAACCAGCTTTGATATTTCAAAGTAAACAACAGTGTTGATCTCATGTAATGCTATCCGAAACCGGCCAAAAAATCACAAGCACACGCTAGGTAGGTATTCCGTTGATGTTCTTGACCAGGATGCCTGACCTGGTGGGTGGGCAGAAACCACGCACTATAGTAGGTAAATTGTCATCCTACTTTTTGCTCATGAGATTATTATCTTATCAGATCCGATCCGAGTTCCCGTCGGGCCACCTCTCTTACAGTAGTGTCCCCGCTTCACCCCTCATAGGCCTCATCAATTGACAAAATTTTCCATTCTCCATTCTTCTTCCACGGGCCCTCTCCACCTACTGTACTTAGGTACGGATACCTACAGTACCCTTTGCATTCGTTTGAGGCGATTCGGCGCTTCACCTTCGCTGGAATAGTGCGAGAATACCACCCTAGGTAGGTATAACAGACGACTATACCTACGACCTGCACATCGCCAACGCCAACGCCAATATGGCAGCGCCAAGCCCCGATCTAATGCAACTACAGTAATAGTATACTTCCAGACTTGCCTTCATGGGTTATCTGATCCGGTTTAAAGTTATCTGATCCGAGGCCAGGCAGCGCCTAACCCGCCGGCTTCGGTTCAGCTCTGTCTTGTCGCGCTCTTAGCATGGTTGCGCTGAGCAGAAGGCGTGGGCTGTCTTGGGCAACTCGCCCCGGTGAGGCGTATTTGGCGACCCAAATTGGTAGGTCCCTTGATCTGGGGACCGCTGTCGGTAGCAATGAAGATGGGTCCATCATACCCTCCTTATATTATACCATTTCTGCATCGCGACTTATTTGGCTCTTTTCTCGATTATTTGTATTTTCGAATTTACTAATCGGACACTCGTTGAGGTCCTTTTTATCAGTGAATACGCCCTGCAGGATATCGCAAGAGATAAGCGGCTTTAACATGATTCCCGATACCATTTAACGCCCGATATCACATAACTACTTAACGGCTGTTTAGCTCAGTATACAGCCATGGCCTCTCAGGTCTTAGCTAATAGCTGTCATGATACCTCGGCTACAGACGAAGCAGCCTCCGCTCTATCAACGCCGCCTACTGATGTAGAAGCAGACGGGCTTTCTGCCGAGCAGTTAGAGCAGTTATGGAGTTGGAACTCCCCCGTCCCTCCTACGCTGGAGACCTGTATGCACGACATGATCAAGGAACAAGCACTGAAGAAGCCGCAAGACCTTGCTATTGAATCCTGGGACGGCAATTTCACATATCACGATGTCGACTCGCTGTCCGACCTATTTGCCACGAAGCTGGTTTCACTGGGCGTTGCGCCGGGAGCTAATGTGCCCCTGTGCTTTGAAAAGTCTCGGTGGACTGCTGTTGCTGTCCTCGCTGTCATGAAGGCTGGGGGAACCTTCGCACTCACAGACCCTAGCCAACCCGAAGGGAGGTTACGGACAATCGTTGAGCAAACTGGCGCAGCCGTAGTCATCACCTCGAAGCTACAAGAAGATCTTGGAAGTCGCATTGCTCCTCATGCGACTCGCCTCACTCTGACACAAAAACTCTTAGATGGAATCCACACTCGGTCGGAATTAGCCAAGGTACCGCCAACTACAAATCTATACATACAATTCACTTCAGGTAGTACTGGCAAGCCCAAGGGTGTGGTCATCTCTCATGTCAACTACACGAGCGGCGCCAGTTCCCCGCGCAGAGGCGGTTGGCTACAAGTCACACTCCAGGGTGCTTGATTTTGCGTCATACGCATTTGACGTATGCATAGACTGCATGCTTTGCACCCTGTCTGTCGGGGGCTGTCTTTGCATTCCTTCGGATGCTGATCGGATCAACGATCTGAGCGGTGCCATCCGTAAGATGAACGTCAACATGGCTCACATGACACCTTCAGTAGCCCGCGTGCTTGAGCCAGATATCATTCCTTCCCTCCAAGTCCTTGGCTTGGGAGGCGAGGCAATCTCTGCTGGCGACTCCGCGATCTGGAGCAAGACTACCAAAGTCGTCAATGCATATGGACCGTCTGAGTGTACTGTTGGGTGCACTATAAACAGTGATGTTGGTGCCGAGTCACACAAGCCACACATAAGTATCGGCAGAGGGGTGGGAGGCGCAACCTGGATCGTCGAGCCTACAGATCATGAGCAACTTGTGCCCATCGGCGCCGTTGGCGAGCTTCTGATCGAAGGCCCGATAGTAGGGCCTGGCTATCTGGGCGAACTGGAGAGAACTGCAGAAGCCTTCATCAACAATCCGAGATGGCTCCTCGCCGGAAGCCCCACGCAACCGGGTCGCAAAGGAAGACTGTATAAAACTGGTGATCTAGTCAGGTACGATACTGACGGCACAATACTATTTGTCGGGCGCGCCGATCAGCAAGTGAAGCTCCGTGGTCAGCGAATCGAGCTCGCGGAGATCGAATATAACATGCGGGACAAACTGCCTCCAGGCACTCGCGTGACGATTGAGGTCATCAAGCCAGGAGGGGCATCAGCTGAACCGACCCTAGTGGCGTTCATCGCCGAGCGGGCAGGTCTAGTATCCGAGTCAGAGACGCTTCTTGGCTCTCACTCTGTGCAAGTCCAAGACGCGCTTATGAATATGAACAGCCTCCTATCTAGAGACCTTCCAATTTACATGATCCCGGCGGTCTACATCCCCTTACAAGTTATGCCCTTGCTGGTTTCTGCTAAGACCGACCGCAAGCGTCTACGAGAATTAGGGTCTTCATTAACCCGGAAGGACATTGCTGGTTATGCGACGGTGGCTACTCCAAGGAGAGAACCTTCTACTGTCATGGAAATCAAGCTGGCCGAACTATGGCGCAAGATACTCGGTACAGATACGGACTTGAGTGCCCACGACAACTTCTTCGCCGTTGGCGGAGATTCGCTTCGTGCGATGAAGTTGGTCGCTGAAGCGCGGACTCGGGACATCTCCCTCACCGTCGCAGACATATTCAGCAACCCGGTGCTATCAGATATGGCCGTCGTAGCGAAGGCTGGGGTAAAGCAAGGGGTTGTTGAAATCCCCGCGTTTTCACTCATCGGTACCCAATGGACGGAGGACGCTGCGCGAGTCGAGTGCGCGGCGTTCTGCGACGTCGACGCTGGTACGATCGAGGATATTTACCCCTGCACCCCTCTGCAAGAAGGTCTCATGGCGCTCTCTGCTAAGATCAGCGAAGCCTACGTTGCACAGCGTGTGGTAGAGCTCGCAGATGAGGCAGCAGCGCAGGATCTGCGGGAAGCATTCCGGTCCGCCTCTGTCGCTTGCCCTATTCTTCGCACAAGAATCGTTCAAGTGCCTGAATATGGGTTGATGCAAGTAGTAATCAAAGATGACTTTGCATATGAATCGACACCGGGACAAAGCTTAAACGAGTACTTAGAGCATGATCGAAAAATCCTAGTTGGCCTGGGTAAACCATTAGTTCGGTATGGAGTTGTCTACGACGAGAAGACGAAGGGCAAGGCATATTTCGTCCTGACGATGCATCACGCGCTGTACGACGGTTGGAGTATGCCCCTAGTCGTGGACCGTGTCAATAGGGCATATGATGGTCATTCGACCGAGCGACCTGCACATTTCAAGCATTTCATTAAATACTTACTCGAAATGGATAGGAGCGAGTCGGAGGAGTACTGGCGTGAACGCCTCGTTGGTGCCGCCGGCGAGCAGTTCCCCGCCCTACCATGGCCGGGCTACCAGCAGCAGGCCGACTCCTTACTAGAGCACTATGTTCCCACCGGGAAACTCACAACAGGCACGACAATAGCCACGATTATCCGTGGAGCTTGGGCCTTGCTAGTGTCGAGGTATACGGCCTCGAGCGATGTTGTGTTTGGCGAAACCCTCACGGGTCGCAACGCGCCCATTCCTGGCGTTGAGGAAATCGAGGGCCCGATGATTGCGACAGTGCCCGTCCGCGTCACGGTGGACCCGGATGCGACGATAGCGGAGTATCTGCAAGACATCCACGACCAGTCCGTTGCCGGTATCCCACACGAGCATTTCGGCCTGCAGCATATCCGACGCCTCAGTCCGGATGCGCGAGAAGCTTGCGAGTTACGGACGGGCATAGTAATGCATCCGAGTGCCGCTGGCGAAGACACGGGGCTCGACGAGAAAAAAGCGGCAGACGCGTTTGTCCCCGCTGGTGATACAGAAGCCGCACAGGAAGCGCTCAAGTTTAACACGTATGCCCTGATGTTGGTGTGCTCGCTAGATCCCCAGGGATTCCTTATCATGGCCAGTTTTGACTCGAAGACTGTGACCTCTACTCAGATGAAGAAGATCTTGGTCCAACTGGGACGACTCACGCAACAATTTATCGAGAATCCGAGCGTAAAATGCGGTAAACTTGATGTATTGTCCGAGGATGATATCAATGAGCTTGTGCAGCTTAGCCGCACGGGTGGCTCAAGTCTAGCCAGTTCTACTCTATTCCGCTCGGAGTGCGCCTTGACCGAGACATGGATCGTAGATCCTGTTCAGTCGGAGCGTCTGGTGCCTATTGGCGCCGTAGGAGAACTACTAGTACGAAGCACAGACTCTCTTCAGATGGACCATGCTGAGAATCCCTTGAAAACAAGCGAGCCGCTCGAGGGAATCCTTTACCGAACGAAACGGTTAGCGAAATACACGGACAATGGGAAGATCATTTTAGTTGAGGCATCTCGTCCGCAGGCCTCACGGCCCAGTGTGAAGCAGAAACGGGTCACGGCGATCAGCTCGACGAAGCAAAAGGTCTTGCGCCAGATATGGAGCAGAATATTGTCGATTGATGAGGAGGAGATAGGGCTCAACGACAGCTTTTTCCAGCTAGGTGGCGACTCAATCGGGTCGATGAAGTTAGTATCGGAGCTGCGGGCAAAGGGCATGGAGTTGACGGTCCCCGAGATCTTCAAGTATCGCACACTCTACGAGATGGCTAAGGTCGTCAAAGAACGAAACGTGACGTCCGCCGAAGTGTCGCCTCTAAATTCGACCCCTTTCTCCTTGCTTGATGCCAGTAACCCGGAGGCTTTTGTCGCCGAAACGATACAACCCATGCTCTTCCAAGATGATCTCAAGGTCTTGGACGTCCTACCAACACGGCCTTTGCAACAAGTTGCTGTCAAGGGTACGACCCAGCTCCCTCGCTATTCGGCTAGATATGAGCTATTTCATCTCTCTGGTGCTGTAGATAAACCCAAGCTTTTCCGAAGCTGTCAAGAGCTCATCGCGAAGAATGAGATATTAAGAACCCTTTTCGTTGAAAGTGCTGGCAGGTGCTACGGCGTCGTTCTCAAAGAGCTGACCGTCGCTATTGACGAATACGACATCGAAGGAGATCTCGAATCATTTGCCCACAAATTATGCGACGTGGACATTCAGACGAAAATGCCGTTGGGTGCTCCCTTCGTCAAATTCCTCTTCGTCCAAGGCGAGGACGATCAAAGCTGCCTCGCCATACGCATCTCCCATGCTCAATACGACGAGATCTGTCTCACAGGACTATTGCGCCAGCTCGCCGCGTTGTACGAGGGACAGCCGACACGGAACTCGGCCCCATTCTCATCCTTCGTGTACCACGCCGTGAAGAAGGGTATCCCACAAAGTATTCCCTATTGGCGGGAGCTGCTACAAGGTAGCTCGCTGACAGTGCTTCGTCCGACGTTGCCCCTTACCTCGAAGACTCCGGCAGCGCTCACCCGAACCGTAGACATAGCCGCCCGTTCGAAGGACATCACCATCGCGACACTGCCTACCGCGGCGTGGGCTCTGTGTCTTGCGCGACGCCTTGCCCTGCGAGACGTCGTCTTCGGCGAGGTGGTGAGCGGCCGCAACATCGACCTCCCCAACGCCGACGCCATCATGGGCCCGACATGGCAGTACGTGCCCGTGCGGGTGAAATTTGAGGACGGCTGGACGACCTTCGACCTGCTTGAATACGTCCAATACCAGCATATCGCCAGCGCCCAGCACGAGTGCATGGGACTGACTGAGATCGTCCGGGACTGCACCGAGTGGCCCGCAACCGTCGACTGGTTTGACTCAGTCGTCCACCAGGACGTCTACCACGTCGAGGAGCTCAAGTTCGGCGCCGCAGACTGCCGGCTCGAGACCGTCTACCCGCACCTGGAGCCGCTCAGGGAGTGGAAGGTGCAGGCATTTGTCAAGGGCGATGCTTTGATGTTCGAGATTGTCACTTTCAAGGATTGGATTGATGTTGCTGCGGAACTCCTGGATGAGCTGGAGGACATCATGACGACTTTGGTTAACCGGCCTGGTGAGTTGTTATTCTGACGTGGTTAACTTACATAAATGAGAGTGTATATGAAGGAAAGCACTGTTTTTTTTCTGCTTCTAATTATGTTTATATTGAATTACTTTCGTAGATTAAAGGAATATATATACGTTTATTTGTAGAGCTAACTTCCATCTCCCTCTCGCATTGAACTCTTGATGGTAAGCGTTGAGTAACATCAATGCTAATGCATAATTGAGATTTTAAATGAAAGGACATCTATGTTTCTAACCCCCCGGAACGCCAGAAAGGAAGAACCCAAACGAAGGATTGAAGGATTGAAGGAGTAATTAGAGAGTAGACTAAAGAAATCGGTATACTACCCGGTATATAACCTTGCTTTATTCGAATTGTAACACTCACTAAATCGCTTTCGTGAATGATGTTGATGTAAATGAGCTAGAACTACTATAGCCGCTGATTCCTCGGATCCCTAAAGAATCTAAATGATGACAACCAGCTAAAATGAAATGCTAGAAAGTGACGGGGGAATAGCGTAAGCAGTAGAAGAAAGTGAGTAGCTTACCAGCTTGACACTTATTCGCCCTTCGATATCAAGGATGAAGACGAAGATGACTCTCTTCAGAGCTGCTAATACTTGATCCCGGTCAGCGGCCATGATCATGATTACACTTACTGGTGTTCCGGCCATTCATATAGCTCTCCCACGCGCTCTTCTTCGTCGAGTGAGTAGTTCTCGCCATTTGGCCAGTAGGCCTCGGGTATACGAGGGTCGACTTCACCCTCCCTGTATTCGTACGTATTAAGGAACTCGCGCAGCCTATGCTCCGGAACCCAAGTCGAGTAATCCCTCGGTGTCCAACTGAAACACTGCTCGGGAACGATGTATAACATGGGATAAACATAGCCAGACTTTGAGGTCCAGAACAATTCCGGGTCGTGGTTTCTAGCGCAGGTCACTAGTTTAGAAAGAGAATCCTGCTCGACGAGGATGTTCCAGTTTTGCGGCATGTCGTCGTCTTCGAAGGTGCCGTCGAGCAGTTTCTGGTTTACCCTAAAATACTCGCTGGCGCATTCAGGGGAGAAAAGACTCGGCCCGGCGAGAATGACTAATTTTTGCCGTGAATCTAGTAGGGCGTCGGGATGGTAGAATAATCCGACGTCTTCGGAGAGGGGCACTCGCTCCCTGATCCTATCCTTCATCACCGTACGCGTAGTGTATCGAAGGTCGGGGGCGGCTTATCAAAAAGCCGTCGGTCCAATTCGGACCTGGAAGAGAGCCACTATCATAGCATTCATAGTTAGTACGTTGATTCATAGAAGTTTATAAAATACCATGAAAAACTCTTAGACATCGCTATGGCGGCAAAGAAGCCGCCACCGTACTATTAAAAGCGGCTTGGGTCAGCAAGTAAATGAAGTTAAGTAATACTTACCCGTAAATAATATCGCGCTCTCCATCATATTTATCACAAATCTCCAACGCACCAACTCCGGCTCTAATGCCACCGGGGTAGTAGAAAGTGTAACCCAGGCCGGGGCCGTTGTCTACGTAGCGCGACTCTGAATACTCAACACATATGGCACGACCTTCGGTGTTGTAGAAGGTATAGCCCTTGTAA
Source organism: Xylaria polymorpha (assembly GCA_003426235.1). Lineage (NCBI taxonomy): Eukaryota > Fungi > Ascomycota > Sordariomycetes > Xylariales > Xylariaceae > Xylaria > Xylaria polymorpha. Next base: position 79,622 of record NQIM01000040.1, on the reverse strand, counting down.
GGGCCGTTGTGTTCTATCGTGAATTCGGCGAGGTCCTCATTTGGAATCACGAACTTCCAAAATCCGGAGTGGAAGGGGAAATACTTAATCAATCCGAAAGTGTCAGGTCGTTGCCACCACCGTTGGTATAGCCTAAGCTGAGCAGGCCAGTTCTCCATATTTCTAGTAGCGGAGGTTGAGCTAGATTATTTATCGGATTGTTACAATGTGTTTGAGTTGAGTGGTTTGTGTACATATGATAGCCTGGCAAAAATTTCATGTGCAGAGATTGGTGATACATATAGGAATGCTGCATTCAAAAGCGAGAAACCTAGCACCAAGGGGCCTTTTAAACCCTAGAGAAACTCAAGACAATGGTGTTATGAATGACAATGCGCATTGAAGACAGTTAAAGTAATAAGAAACTAAATAGATCGCTATAAAAACCGTACTGGATACAATAGAGGGGATTGTTAGGTTAACAAAGAGTTCTCGATGGTACATATGACAAGTGAACTCATAACAAAGATTAGATAGCTACCTATAGCGTTGTTGCAACATGTGAGGCTACAGATACATTGGGTCACATAATACAGCTGTAGTCTCTTGAAGAGGGGCAGAGTTTAGCCAAACGCTAGATACTTCACCCCGTGCCAATAACATATTTTCCGGGAGAGAAAGAGCAATCAACTATTTGTATTGAGTGGGATACTCTTGATAAATCGTTTTGGATCCTGCGCTGCTGAAATCTATACCGGTTTTGATACCGGGATATAGGGGTCATTAATTTCATGATAGGTAAGTAGTGTGCGTTTTGCCGCTATGGAGAATGTTGCATAGTCAGCATTAACATAGTATCAAAAGAAAGATGATATGAAATTTATGCAGGATAAGGACTAGATACACCGCCAACAAATAGAATTTCTCATTCCTGTCGCCTGAACTTCAATAGGGGGGGATCCGCTCCACTCGCGGCAAGATGGACTCGCATACTCTTCGCAGCATGCTCAATCCCTTCCGCAGTTTCAGGCTGATCAATGTGAACACCAACCCAGTCGTGATCCAATCCATGGAGTAGAAGAGCGAGCGCTGAGCTTTTGAATAGTGGGTGCTTTCTATTAACTAGAATAGCGCATATCAATAGTATAGAGGTAATAAAAACTGCCGCGGTGGGAAGGATCGCCCAAGGCCAACGAACATGGATGTAAATCTCATTGGTGTATGCAGTTCCGTGATGTATTGTTGCGTTTTTGTTATCTCCTGGGTTTGTCGACCTGATTTGATTTGAAAGCGTTGTCGCTAAATTGATTGTGAAGTTCTGGAAGTCTGTTGTGTAAAGGTAATTGGCCAGATCGACGGGCGAATTTAAGCGTGGTGAATACGGCGCGATGTTAATTACTGCCTGGGTTAGTAAGTCGTCTAGGTAGTCCATTAAATACTCGACCAATGTTGAATCTACGGTAAAATTCGTGCCGGCCGATGGTGACGAGAAAGTAGTACAATCGCATCCGCTTCCAATCTCGTAGTCTACTACTCGTAGTTCTTCGACATCGACTGATCCATATGAGAGCTGCCTTGGGATAGCGGTGACATTTCGAAAGGTTTGAGCGCACCAGTAGAAGCGAGCAAAGTACGACTCAGTCACAGGCGGTTCGGGATATGCGAACCCAATGCCTGGCACCCTATTTCGGTACAAGTCATAGTTGGTGACTTTGACTGCACTCAGAATGCCACTCTCGTTCTGAAGGCGGGTTGGCTCGAACCATGATCGGAAGGACTCGACCCTGAGATATTGGGATTTACCAACGTCGCCAAAGGTTATATTCCTTTCAATCGTGGAGCCCTTTCCATCAGGAAATACATATGTGCAGTTAAACAGAGGGTTGTCTGGGTCGCCACAGCTCATCTTGATTTCGCTAGTTAGATTCTGATATGCGCTGCAGATGCCAAGTGTTGTGAAATCTTCCCAGGTGCAATAATCTGAAGGACAATTGAAGTATGGTTCAAAAACTGCACCCGAAATACCGTCGATTATTGAGGATTGTAGGTGGAATAGATCGGTGGTGGGGATAAGCGTCCACACTGCTAAGCTTCTAGTTAGTATATGTGTTGAAAACCATTCTCAGCTAGCAACATACTACCGCCAGTAGAAACAAAAGCTTTAGATAAATATTCGGTAGCGATCCCGACCTCCGCCGAGGCGTTAGTCAGGATCGACTTTCTCTCGGGGAAATCTAGAATCTGCTGGGCACTTGGCTCAAAGCCGAGGCCAACAACCGTGACGAAGGCCAACGAGATGGGTAGAAAAGCACGGATCCTGAAACCACTGACGAGGAACATGAATGAACCCCAAGGGCCGCGACTGGCATCGTCCATGACCTGGAACTGATTGAGTGGCCTTGGTCGATACATGAAATGTCCCCACTTCAGCTGGCTGAGGCATGATGCCACAGGAACCATCATGCTAGTTTTAGCGACAGTGGTGAGTACTGCGATGAGAGAGTTGGGTTGGATTGGTAATGACCAAGACTGAAGCCGTCGGCCGTCGCTTTTAGAAAGTAGTATGAACAAAAGAACAAGACTGGTGATGCTAAGAAGTGCAGCCCCGATTTCCCACCACCACCACCAAGACATGGGACGCTTTAAATTAGGTTTCTTTTGCTCTATGAAGTCAATAGAGCTTCTTGAATTCTGCCCACTCTCTAAAGACTCCGATACCACTATTGGGTGTGTTTCGTCCTGTTGACAAAGATGGACAGCACCTTGGACCCCGGATTCCTCGGGATATCCAGGCATAGTTCCTTGGGGTTGCCTGATGAAATGAAGTCTAGAATGACTATTTTCAGATTGAGATTCGAAATTAGTTGAAATGGGAGAGATATATGAGGTGTTATGAACGCTGCCGACCAAGTTGTCGCGCGCGTATTGCTGTTCTTGAAACGAGGAGGACTCCATGATATGAGGAATAGACGTAGTGTGTTTAGTGCTTTGACGGTTAGATGCAGGCTCAGATATTATATCCGCGACCTTGCAGCTTTACTGCGAGGTAGGAGCATGAGCCATCTAGAACGGTATTGTTGAAATGGTAGGTATATAACCGCTTGACTGACTATTCGAGACTATATGAGTAAGGTGCGAAGACCTCTCTCTATATACATTGCCCTGCTTGTATATGCCACACCCGCTCGACCTATGCTTTCAGCAGGTGGGTATTACAAATGCAGATATTTTTAAGTTCACAGTTTATTCTTTACGGCCCCCTCTAAGCCTCGGGGCCATGAAACATGCAACATAGCATACAGCACAGCGCTATATGTAGACTACCCTCGGTGGCTGTGTTCTCTGCAGTGTAAAAGCCCGACCTGTAGTCAAGTAAGATAGAATCCGAGTAACTGCTATATTTATAGATAGGTATACTAACCAGCCTCACAATTCTCGATAACATTCGCCACGGGGCAATTTGCGCGTCCTACTGATGAGCCAATAAGACTATTTGGTGTAGTCATTTGCTAGGGTTTCTTAATACAAGGTGGGGGTTTCACATCGCATTAACAGATGTATGTAGAGGGTGCGGGGAGTTGCGCTGCGACCGACATTACATGGTACTACGTGCATGATGACCACCCCATCTTTTAAACATGTAGGCTGTATTGAGATTCCCTCGTACCTAGGATATGGAGTGTTGGTTGATCGACGTTGGTTCTGCATGGTGCTCTCCCATCCTTGGTATGATAAAGCGACGGAACACCTGTCGGAGCTCTGTGATGCGTGATTACGCCCCCCCAATTGCAGGCCTGGAATTGATTTATCAAACAAATTACCGGATGTGCTGGGCCAATTCGTCTTCCTTTGTTTGTTTTTCTCTAACACTATCCTAACCCACCTTCGACATCAAGCCAAATTTCATTCGACCGTATTCTGATAATTGGACGCATCTATGACTCTTGTTGAGCAGTCGACTACGCGGCTTATTACAGCACACCTCTTCGTGCCGAGTGTTCAATATAATATTTCTGTAGCTCAATCGTTCTAAACTCTAGGTGTAGATCGAAACGGAAATCCATTCGTCTTCGGCCATAAACATTCTGGCGCGAGCAAGCCAGATACTCTACCCCCTTTCTCGGAAATACCCAAGACCTCGGATAGTGCCTCGGTAGTGGCGCTATCGCGAGTCTTCATGTTGGTCATCAGGCCTTGAGCCAGGTACATAGGGTGGGTACAGGATACCAAGAGATCCTTGATTTTCTGCCAAACGTAAGCTTCTGTCGGGCTGCTTTTAAACATCTCATGTCTCACGTAAATATTAGCAACTTACCTGAGCTTGTCGACATAGCCCATCGTCCCATGGGGCTAGCCTAGTCCCCTCTTCCATTCCATCTATGGCTGCAACCGTCGACATGGCCTCCGCTTTCTCAATAGCATTCTGTGCTAGATTTTCCATTTGCGTACAGCCTCGCAAGACCCGATGGAGGTCGCACGCATCCTCCTGAATCGCCCTCTCGAGAAATTGCCGGAATGATCGTAAAGCCGAAACATCTGACTTTGCAGATGTAGAAAGAGGGTTCTCAAGCACTCCCGTGAGTAGGTTGATGCTAGCAGAGATTGGGTAGCACAATATACGCCTAGCAGAATAGTCAGTATATGTCGTGATTAGAAAATAGAATACGAGGACTATAATTTCGCTCACCAGAGATCCACGAATGATCGCCGAGGAAAGGCTGGTATCAGACTCAGAGTTGCTCGAGCAGCCTTACTGCTCGTCTCTATCAGCATTAAAATTCGCCCGTTTTCGAAACGATTAGGCGATGTTGACGTTGACATTGACATACTCGTCCTAGAGCTGTGACGTCTAGCTGCCCAGTGGGCCATATCTACACAGTGGTAATAGGCTAAGTGCATTATCAAAGTCTCCATATCAGGATTTAATGGTGCTGTGGGATTATCAATGTTAGGGGGGGGGGTCGACCAATGCAGTCCGTACCCAAAAATATAGCCCCAAGTTCTCCTCAACTATGTTCATTATGAGTTCGCGATCAGCCTGTTCAAAGGCTTTCCGCTGGTACAGTCGCTTGTAGACAATGGATTCCATAAGCGCGATCTCTGGCATCATTTGCAAAGTTGGTGACCAGTCTTGCATGTGGATGTTTAATTTCTGTCTCTGGGGCACCACATCAAATTCGTCATTGTCTATAGCGAGCGGTAGACCGAATTGGATGCTGATTTCCCTGTCGAGAATATATGCCGTCCAAAATGCACGGCGATGTCTATCGTCACTCGCACCTAGTGTTAGTGTCCGCGTTGGGTCATTCTGTAATGCAGCCATCTGATACATTCTAACCGCTGACGAGACAAGCTGCACCGCTGTGCATGCATCGGCCGTCATCCTCACGAATAATGCCATTGTTAATATGGCCTCAATTGCCAGGATACTTGGGCCCAGTGCAATAATCTGAGGCAACTGCAAATAGGCATTGTTGAATCTGATCCACGCCTCCTTTGCTGAACTTTCAAAATCGAGGTTGCCTGATTGAAGAAGAATTCCTATTGCCATGATGGAGTCAAGTAGAGCCTGCGAAGCCACATTCTTTAACGGATCCAACAATAAATTGTCTACAAACAACGGCCAAGACAATAAAGGGTATCCCGTATTCCTATTGTTGAAGACGGACTCCAAGAACCTCATAACGTCATCCGTTAGCAATATAGATGCTGGTACTCGTGGCCTAGAAGTGTCTCTGGAGGTTTCCTTGTCGCTGCCCGGTGTCTCTCTCTCTGTATTAGACGGGGGAATCTCTTGACCTGGATCTTGAATAGGGGCATAGACCGCTGTATCTCTGGCGAGGGTATTTAACATGTTGGAGGTTGGGGCAGCTGTTATTGTCTTCGAAAGTTGAGCATCTTGGCTTGTTGTATGTCCCGAATGCGAAGCATCAGGCTCCGTCCGGGTCGTGTTTCGAAGCTGTGCTTCTAACACCCGGATGTACTCCTTACTTATGAGATTTTAACCAAAATTCTGCCTGCTCTATTTCATGGTCTTAGGTACTTACGTCCTGCCCGGACCGCGCCTCCTCTGAAAAGTCTCATATGTGCATTTGCTGGTGTGCTTTTTGCAAGCTGAACAGGGCGTTTCCCCATCACAGCGGCTTTTCTTTTGACGACAGGGGTTGCATGCCTTCGATTATGTTAGAAAAAGTGCATTAGATTTATATATAACACTGTTTCTTACTTGCGAAATCTTTGCCGGAGGCTGATTTTGCTGCTTGCTCGACCTAGTGCTAGGCATCATGAACGTTGTGAGCGCCCAAGTCGCGATTCCAGTCACGGAAACAATTTGCATCCGAGATCAGCTCATCCATTTCGAGTCTAGCTCGGTAGTCAGCGAATCGGGTGTAAATTGCTTCCGGGATACACTGCTGGAACCAATCAGCATGGTATTTTCCCATTACAGCTGATATGAGTAACGCCCCTTCATCGTCCGCAATATATTTCCGGGAAGTATTGGTAATAGATGTCTCAACAACATGACGAGTAGTTATTGATTCTTTGCCCTTAGAAACTGTGTATAAATAGGCCTGCATAGCTTACGATGTGGGAAAAATGTCTGCTATCACTACATCAGTTCACCCCTTTGATCTCGTCCGGACCCTGCTACCCGTCACGGAACGGAACTGCAGCACCAGACCAGTAATTACAGTACCAAAAGTGGCATCGTGAGTGCCTGACGTCTGTAGCTACTTATATATGCACTGCGCTTGAGACCATACCACTATCACTTGGCTTGCTATCTCTATTTTCTCGGCGCACCAGAGCCAATTCACCATGCCAGTTGTTGCGGTTGCTGGCGGAACGGGCGGAATTGGACGTACCATCGTCGAGGAGATCGTCGCGACCGGAAAACATGAGGTCAAGATTCTGTCAAGAAAGGTAAGCATAGTCATTACGTTTTATGCGGATCATGCACTCATGGTACGAGCCCAACCCTGAGTTGGAAGCATCGATAGGAGCCACGGTTCTAGCGGTCGACTATTCTAATATTGAAGAATTAACCCAAGTCCTTGAGGATAACAATGTCCATACGTTGATTTCGACATTGACTTTTAACACCCAGGAGGGCGTGCCTCCTGAAGTGCAGCTTGTCCTTGCTGCGGATGCGTCTAAAACGACCAAGAGATATGTCGCTAACAACTGGGGTGTGCCGATACAAGAAGGGTCAGCCAAACTTGCCATCCCCCCCCTATCTATCCAAATCTTCTATCTATCTGACGGTTACTAACGCACCCAAATAGAGACGATTTACGCATGCCGCCCACGGCCCCAAAAGTCAAAGCCCTCGCGGCCCTGAAGCAGGCCGAGGACCTAGAATTCACTAGTTTCTACACTGGCGTCTTCCTTGACTACTGGTTCGTCCCTGCTATCAAGTCGTACATGAAACCCGCCATTATGGTTCTCGATATTTTTCACGCCGCCGCCGCTATTCCGGGATCCGGCGACAACCCTATCGCTTTTACCCACACAAGCGATGTCGCCAAATATGTTGCTGCCGCCTTGGACGTAGAGAAGTGGGAGCCTGGCTACAATCTCTCTGCCGACAAGGTCACTTGGAATGAGTTCCTTGCCCTAGCTGAAAATGTGCGCGGTAAGCTGGCAGATATTCTTTAATTACATAATTCGCTACAGACGATAATTACAGTAACTTACGTTTCCCGCTCATCGTTATAGGAAAGAAGTTCAAGGTCGCATATGACGACCTAGAGAAACTCGGAGCTGGACAATTTACCGAGCTTCCAGCGCAGATCGACGCTGATTTGTTTGGCGCTGGGGATTCGTACCGCAAGTACCTGGCTGTTGGACATTTGCTGATGGCAAGTGGAAGTTTTGACTTCAACGACGGCAAGAGTGCCAAGGATGCCTTTCCTGGGATTAAACCTAAGACAGTGAAGGGCTTGTTGGAGGAGGCGTGGAAGAAGGCTTGATTTGGAACGATTCAAGTACCTGAAGCCATACCTTCAGTTTCCATACAGCATTAGTTAGTTGAATAGGTCGAACTTATTCCACTTCTATGCCTAGGGTAATGTTTCAGAACTAGAACTTAGCTCCAGCTTTGACATTTTCTAGGCGACATGTCAACCGGAAATAAAAAGATGGCCCGGGGCCATCGGCGATGAATAAAGATTTACGTACCTTTCTTAATATCTGGGTTAATATCCGGGCCCCCTCCGGAGGAGATACCCCAAATCCCACCCCAGCTGGGAGCGAAATCACGTGTATTAAAATCACGTGCGTATACCATAGCGGCACCTTTCCCATTCCATTTGAGGGCGGTGCATATAAGTTGATATGACAGTATTGTAGGGCTGAACCAGCAGAGGGTGGGGCAATCCCACACACATCTTCTACCGGTACTGAGGTCCTTCGGCGACTACCGGTATACACATGGTACAGGCTGGTTTGCCAAGACAGCAGATGTACTGTAGTCGTACTGCAGCGAATCAGTACCTGCGCCCACACAACCGCCTACTGTATAGCTTATACACTCTACGTCTCTTACTCTATTACACATCCCAAGAATGTCTAGCAATGTTACTCTTACTAGGTGGCAAGTATATAGCCAGCGAGGTATTTAAGTCAGATTGACTAATGTAAGATTGTGGTGCTAGTTTATGGAGGGAGGGTGTGAGGAAATGCGCGCGTGTATGTCTGTGACTGAGAGGGGACGAATAACAGTTGACTCCCCACTCGGGGGCCAATCTGGATCAAGTAAATCAACTTGATGCTCAGGGGCCAGTGTTGGGTGGATGCTGAAGAGACGGTAGTTGGAAAATAAAACGTGGTTTGGGTGTCGTTGCAACTTTGCGGGTGTGACTGGCTGTAAATAGGGGCTTGACAAGTACCTATTCAAGGGTTAAGGACGGAGGACATGGAAGAGGCATCGGATCCAAGCGTGCTCTGGCGGAGGAATATACGGACTAGGGGTCGGGAACACACAGAGAGCGAAGAAAAAGGTATACCTACGGGCGGCAGCGGATGGAGGCATGGAGTTCTGAAAGGGAGAAAGGGAGACAACATCACACCGGACGAGATAGGCCACGTGAGACTACTACGATCGCTCCTGACATTTCTTCAGCTACTACATTTTGAAGAAGTGGTAGTCATCTTCAGACTACGGCAGTGACTTCTCAACAACGCTTGTCATGACTTTCTCGACGCTGTTTGAACAGGTACCACCCTATGATGAATGCTAGGAGTGGTCCAGTTAGAAAGCGCCTTGGCCGACCTGTTTGACAAATATTGGCTAGAGAACCTCATTGAATAGGTTCAAGATAGGGCACACCACTCAACGCCCCGTTCAACATGTACGGCTAAGCCCGTCCGGCAGCTCGGCATCCGCCAGGTGCGAGGCGCCTTTCGGGAAAGCTGTCATGGTTCCTCGTCGCCTTCGTCATAAGTGTCGCTAGCACAAACTAACCCGGGTAGGTGTTCGAAGAGCTGCAGGAACCGAAGTATGCACTTACACCCCCAAAATGACCTCATTTTTGGCTGCGCTATCTACGGGATCGCGGGTTTGAGGATGTACACGGGCGGCATAATCCTACTCCCTGTAAACCATCTGACATACCTAGGTACTTTGCGCCGCCCTCCCGCATATCTCAAGAGAATGGCGACATCATTCATACACTCTATGTACTAAGCGTTCCTAAATGCACACCTACCTGGTGGGTTGCAGAAAGCACGGCCACTGCGGTTGGATGCTGCGGCAATCAGACCAGTTGTCAAGATACTGCGCATGAGGAAGCATCTAAGTTTACGATGGGTACAAAAGTGTTTTCGATCACTAATTTGCGCACATAAATTTACGTTTGGCCCATAACTAAACCATATGAACCTAAAGCCATAGTCGATGATTTCAACAGGACTGCGATTTGGTTTCTCCGAAGACCGGAATCCCATATATTTAAAGCTTCCAGCCTTCCTTGATTCAAACTTCCTTTTCCACGCACACACATTACACACTACTGACCAATACCTCTTACCTACCTCAGGACAAATACAATTTCCTATTCCATTCCCACCGATATTTGCGAAATTTCAATTTATGTCAACCTCGTTACGATGAAAAGTTCCCGGACGTGTCTGCGATGCTGGAAGCCGGGCTTTATCTTGGCTTCTAAACTTTTAGTTTGCCCAATCGTTTTTTATTTTTTGTCCACGATTTATATCGTGCCTTGGTTCCTCCGATGTCTATTTTGGCTGGTCTATTTCATGTCATTTTACACCATAACGGCCATTTTTGTTGTCTTTTTAGCCCGGCCTACTTGGTTTGACGAGGAATCACCAGAGGAACACACCCATATTGGGCTGGGAATTCTAGGCGAAAAGTTGTCACAGGAATTAGGATGGGATAACTAGCTCGCTCCGAGGTAAGACGGTTATGGCCCATTCCTTGCCGATCGTGCAAGATATCCTCCTTAGCGAGTGAGGCTAACACAAGGCAGAGAATTTCGGCGACCCGAACCGGAAGGCGGAGCTTAGTCCCAAAATTTGCGGTTACTTTGGAGGAACCCAAGTCGGCTTTTCCAAGCCTCCCAAACAAGCGTCCTAGTACACAGGCCCGCAGCACAGCATGGGAGGTCAGATATTACACTCGAGGAGTTTTACCGCGCAAAACCACGCAAACCTCGCCATCTCGCCATGAGATTCAACGACTGCAGCGACGACGAGGAGTCGTATTCTGGTTACGGGAGCGCCCACACGCTCGAGAAGGCCGTACGCGATCCAATGAACGCGGCGAACGACGTCGAACGACCACGGCTCGTCGCTCGCACGAGCCGTCAACGACTACCCCAGCGGCCCTCCCTCGTAAGGGGACGACCTCCGAATACCCTCACACCAACCAGCCGAACACGAACCCGCATGGCATGGGGCCAACGGACACGGCATGATAACACGCGCGCGCCTTCGGGTTTGACTTGGGAGCTCCGGGGATATGTGGATATACCATCCATCCATCCATCCAGTTGACTACCATCCAGTTGGCTCTTTACAGTGCTCTCCACCGTCTTATGCGACCATCTCGCAGTCTTGTCAGCTGCATGACAGCGACCAAGTTGTCTGGGGAGATGGCGGGGAACACTCTCAGGACCACGTCGCCGTACTTATATTCTCGACGGCGCGCTGGCGGTCGCCTGGGGTGGCCTGTGAAGGCTTCTTGACGGCCTCGATCACCGTCTTAGCGATGCGGATGCCGACCTGGACTTTTTTGGAGCCCGCGCGGCCACATGTTCTCGTGTGGACGTCTCGGTCGGTCGTTGTCGTGAACCCAAAGTGGCGCGATAGGCTATATCTGGAGTAGGAAACTATCGGAATAAGTGACGGTTCTTAATGACTGTTAGCAAGCAGTCCGAAGGCAGCGAGTAGCGGCATCTCGCACGTTGGCGGGGTCATCGCGGGTATCGCGGGGTTTGTAGGCGAAGAGCATTGCTGCCCATGTTCGTCGGCTCTGTTGCTTGGCCTGCCGAGCTTCAGCGCTGTCTATTCGCTTGTTGTACGAATATTGGTGTTTCGGGAGCAGTACAACGCCAATGCGGGAACTAAATAAAGCACTTCGCGGAGGTTGGCTACTTCTCTCGAGACAGAGTAATCTACCGTAGTAACTAACCTAACTAGTAGAGAGGGAAGTAGGTAGTGCAGGCAATAAGTCTCTTAGTGTTGGAAGGCGGTAGGAGATGATGAACATATCATCTGAACAATCCACAGCTGTAAAGGCTATTGTGCCTGTACACATCCAATTAACGTTGATTTCCCGTCTCTTTCGCTCCATGGAAAGTACCCAAATTCGGATTCCCAAGATCACAGAGACCCGCGAACCTCTAGATTGCTCCTAAGCCAGCAACGCCCCCCCTCTGAGATTTGATCTTCTTCCAGAATTGAACAGTTGACATCAGATGAAACCAAAACAGGAACAACCATACAAGGAGCATGATAGCCACGGCCACGAGAACGAAAGCGAGCGAGAGTAGAGCAATAGCACGCGAAAAGTTTTGGAAGTCTCCGTTGCCGCCAAGCTTCTCGGTAGCTAGCGCCACCTGCAGTGCAGACAGCAGAACAGTGAAGTAGACGAACACGGCTAGGACCCAGCCAAAGTTACGCTGGAAGAAAGCCGGGTAGCGCGTTGAGCGGGACGTGAAGCCAAACACGATGTTCCACAGCGAGAAGCCGGCCGCGCCCAGACGGTAGAGATGATTGAGTCTCGAGAGCCGCAATTCGCCGTACTCGTACCGCTCGTTTACAGGGCAGGAGGTGCGAGTTTCATTTCCCAAGTTGAGGTCGTATGCAAATGCAGTCCAGGTGTCATAGTCTACGTCGGGAGGTAGTAAGCCGACGTCAACGGCGATACGATGGTCACTCTTATAGCCAATTAGCCATGTGTATGAGAGCAAGAGGCCATATGCGCTTTTGTATAGCGTTTCGTTGTCGCATATTTCCTTTTCCCAGAACTCGAAGTTCAGGAGGTACTCGTGGATTGGCTTGATCCAAATGGTCGTGTCGTGCCATACCAGGTGCTCATCGGGCGATTCTGTGGGAAGTACTGTGCGCGTAAGCAAGCGCTGTCGGTGGAGGGAGCGTGCGGGACGCGGAAGACCGGCAAGCCATAGGTGTCGGCTGATCTTGTTAAGTTTAGTTGGCTCAAGCTCATTCCTTAAAAAGGCAGTAATATTCTTCCTCGGGTCGAAGAGATTGGAGTTTTGCCGGAACGCATGCGGTAAAAGTACAGAGGTTGATGATCGAGGCGCATTCGCTTTCGAGAAAGGGGGCACGAAACTGGAATTCTAGCAGTCGATTGTTAGTTCTTGAGGGTGGTTTCTACTGTACCTGCTATAGGCGTAATGTATACACTTACCAATTTCTCCATCTCAGTCGGCGCCTGGGCCTTTTAGTCACAGCAGTTCTGTTTACCGGGGTTTCCTCTGTCTACCTACCTAGGTAGTTATATGTCTGGTTGTTTCTTGAATAGATGACTCTTCACCCATCTTTATTTCTTTGCAAGAAATGCATTTCAAGGCTGTAGGCAGCACATTCATGATCCCATGGCGCTAATGCCTGCATGCACTGCCCAGTGTTGTCAAATGGCACCCGTCCCAGCGATTTATTCAGGTCAGGATCTTAGATCAGCCCAGAATTCCCACACAATCTCCAGATGCTTTGTTAAGCATAGAGCGAAGATAGAAGTCAATGACGAATATACTACTTCGGTAGCATTTCTTTAAATTCCTAAGAAAAGGCTCTGGATATTCTGCTCATCGTAGTTTATTGCTTGGCACAAGCCACATCCTACGTCGTCGGGTGACCTGGCTGCCATAGATGCCTCTGTAACCAGCCGCTATCCACAGTAAGCGCGACGTACTGTAGTTGTAGCCTGCCCTTCGCTCTCCGTCAAATATCTACAAGAACCATCAACTTTGGCACTTCCTTCGTCCCTATACTTACGTGCATTACAACATGTGTAATAGGAAATTTATACTCATTTAGTTAGCAGTGCAAATAGTTGATTCGATTATCTTCCCGAGCGTTCGGAGTTGTTCAGTTCGCCTTTCTCCTTCGGAAAGGTCTCGATTAGACGATTTCAGACCGCTCTTTAGAGCCAGCTGCAGCTTCTGTAACTGGCGTGACTCTATGCTCTATTCGAGAAGATTAGTTAGTTAGTCTTTCTTCCAAGACCCAACTTGTGAGTGATTTGTAGACTTTACCTCTTCAATCGTATTTTTAACGATATATCGAATCACGGTCACCTTCTTGGTTTGCCCTAAACGAGCCACGCGCCCTATCGCTTGGTCTTCTATAGATGGATTCCACTGCGGCTCCAGTATATGCACACGACTTGCGACCGAGAGATTGTTGAGCCTATTTAGAGTCATCATAAGCATCAGACGGTACTTTGTGTTGATCTGTCTTACCCTACAGCCCCAGTTCCTATAGTCATCAATAGAACCCGAATTGAAGGGTTTTCTTGAAAACTCGCTAGCACTTCCCTTCGCTTGGAAGGGTGAATTGTGCCATCAACTCGAACAAAAACGATATCTTGCTCACTAAAGATTTTCTCAACGAGATCTAGACTGCGCCTCCAGAAGGAAAAAACAATGCTATGCACGTGTTTAGCAATAGAGATTGTTGTTGTGTGCTCATTTTTATTACCTTTTGTCTTGATGGCAATGCGTCTTGATATCCTCAACCAAAGAGAGCACCTTGGAGGGATAGGAAACCTGGCGAATTGCATTGCTAGTCGGAGCGGATGCGTGATCGTGCTCAAACCGTATGCCCTGCATCATGTCGCCGCTGACAGGTCTTTGAGTCCTATCAAAGTGTTCTGATGGCTTTTCGATATTCTGTGTATTCGATGTCGACTGAGCACATTCCTGGCATTTCAATCGGCGACCTGCCGGATGTTGCTGTTCCTCGAAATGGGCACCCATGTCGGAAGATGATACATCTGTTTGACAGTTTATACAATGAGCCTCACCACATTGTTGAAGCAGGCTGATCAATTCATCTGGCTTAAAATAGCCTTCGTCCTGAATGCCATTGAGGAGGCTTTCCATAGGACTAAATAGCCCTGTGTTGCAGAACATGCGCAATTTGAGTATCGCGATCATGATTAGCTTATTCTTTGCCCCGGCCGATCTGCTATTAACGGCCGCCTTGATGTACCGATCACACAGGATACTTAATTCGTTATAGCCCCTCCGCTCAACATCAGACAGATAGGGGCGATTCTCAGTGAAAGAAACACCCAAAGATGGCAAAATGGACAAGGTGCAACGCCTCAGACATATTGATTCGAGCAGATATCGGAGATTTCTGTAATTGGTTTTCGCAACAGTATGAGCACTCTCGCGTCTTCCCTCAATGTGTTTTCGGAACATCGCTAGATCGTCGAGGAGAGGAACGCGAAGAAATGTAACAAGGGAAGCTAAGTCATTTAGAGAGTTCTGTATGGGCGTCCCCGTCACACACCATCGTATTGACGCCGCAAGATCTTTTACCGCTTTGAATTGTTTTGTGGACCAGTTTCGTATCACATGGGCTTGCGAGTCGTTAGCGTCAGAGTGTACCATCAATAACATATTGCTGCAACACGAACCTTCGTCTAGAATAAGTCTGTACCAGTGGAAGCAAGCCAGGACTCCACCTCCGCGACTGTAATCAGCTGCAACTGTGCCATACGTCGATAATACAATATGATAAGGCAGAGTTGAAGATGATGGAAGCTTCCGGTTCGGACCGTGATACTTATAAACAGATAATGTTCCAGGAACAACGTGCCTTTCAAAGCGTGAGGAAGGTGAAGGAGTCTTTCTTAAACACGTCAGCCACATACCTTTTAATTTCGTCCACCCATACATCCAAAAGTACTACGGACTATTAGTAATAGAAAAATGTCTGTGTTAGGGTATCAGTGCACTGACAGACAGAGGGCACAATGGCAAGCGTAGAGGCCACAGGTGCCGTTTTCTGCGAGTCTTTAGTAGAACTATTCGCGAATTCTGCCGAGGAAGCTAACGAAGATACGATACAAGCGATCATGCTCAGTGTTTTGCCAAGGCCCATACCATCGCCCAGTATACCACCAAGGGTGTCGTCAGGATTTGGGCTGATCGATCCAGTGATGATGTGTTTGTACCTAGCATAGAAGTCAGCTTAAATGCCTTTTCTAACTATCACAAAACTTCAAGTTCACATTGGCTTCTTAGAATTGAGATTTTCAGGCTCCCATAATATCTTAGCCTGCTTTTTGGTTGATTCCCTGCACAAGAGGAAATCGACTGCTTCTTTTTGATGGCTGCGAGGATTGATTAGCGCTTTGGGCGACTAACGAAGAGATGATAAGGCCTACTCCAAAAGCGTAGTTCTAATTCTCTCGTCGATAGCTATATTCCTGGGACAATCATGCTGGGGAAGAGATTATCTAATACTGTCGCAATAGTTGTCGACTCATCTAGATCCGAAATACTTGTCCTACCAATAGAGCCCTGGTTAAAAAGCTCGGTTGGGATGGGGGGTAAAATCGCCCCGTTTCTGAATGAGGATGCTGCGATACTGAGGTACTGCGGATTCTCGTAAACAATGCTCTCGGGCATAGGTACCGGGTGTTGTAAGAACAGACGATACTTGGCAAGGTCCTTAGCAAGGGTATGTTTTATAGACCGTGGACCGAATATGATAAGTGCCATCTTGCAGCAGGCCTTCGAGGAGCTGGTCCGTGAAGGGTGCGCTGCGGCAGCCAATTCCTGGCGGAATTCTGATTGAGGCATAACGCCATTATAGCTAAGCAGTTCGGCTGACAACAGTGACTTCAGTGCAAAATGGATATTCGTCCCCATTGTCGCAAATGGAACGCCATTTGCGAGCACGTCGCACCGATCCTCCGAATGTTCTAGTTGAAGAGTAGTAAAGCTATCATCGTCTCGGCCAAGTTTATTTGCGATTGGAAGAATACGTGTCTTGGCTGTAATTGAGCCGAATTGGGAGATCCTTTAGCTACGTTATGTTAGCCGCTTGTCCAGGCTACCGAAACCGGGCGGAAAGCAGGACGGAAAGCATCTTGGAGGAGCGAGTATAAATATTGCGGGCGCACCATTCCGAAACATATGTTGTCAGATTCTGGAGCTTGAGAAATTTCAACATCGTTGCGGAGGCCTAGGGAAGATACTCGTTGCAAGCGGCTGATACTCGCCCTATTAGGCACACCTAGATACGTTGGTAAGCAAGATGGATGAATAATCCTTCGGCGCCTTACCCATACCTAGGTAGTCTTCGCTGCCAGAAGAAGTGCATGTTCCATTCCCGAAAATTCGGGGTTGATTTGATTGATTGAACATAATGATACTAAACAGATTTCATCGAAGCATACATACTGAAGGTTGAGGCGATGACACCGTATACCTAGGTTAAGTAGGTAGTCTAGGTAGGTATCGGGATGGAACCTCAACGGGACCGGGGTCACTCCCGACCAAGGTCGCCCCTAGAACGTCTTATAAGGCTTACCTTATTAAACAAATTAATAAAGGTAGTGGGTATTTGACCTAAAGAGAACAGAACTTAGAGTCTACATATCAACTAAGGGTAGCCCCCCCATGCTTACCTGAGGTTATCCGTGCACAGAGTACCTACGGGAAGTGGACCGGTATATCGCTGCCCAGCAGTTTTATATATAGATTTAAAGTCGCCTTCGGCGCTAGGCGGCTACGCCGCGAAAACTACAATTTTACTTTTTTTTTTAAATTCTTTAACTTTTAAGGGGTATACGCTCCGCGCCAACCTCTACTCCGGAAAAAAAGCAAATATATTGTTGTTTTAATCCGCCGTTCGCTCTATAAGCTTACCAGGCTCGCTATCTTTTAAATACTATAAACAGTTTAGCCAAGTATTGGTTAGTACATAATTAAATATTTTAAATAAAATTACCCTTAGGTCAGCTAGGGGGGGCTACCCTTAGTTTGTCTGATCTCTCCCTATATAGGTAGGTAAAGCACCTGAGGTGGATCTACCCTAGGACTTCACTAAGATTGGGCGGAAAGGCGGAGATATAATATCCCGGGTTTTTATGTAATAAGTAGAACTACGTCATAGGTAGAGTCATACAAATATCTAAATTCGTCCTTTCAGCTGCCAAGCTTCCTGACTTTTTAATATGATTATGTTAGACTTCCATTGGCGCTAGAATAGGACTAGCGATTGTACTGTGTCAGATTTAAAGGGTGGAAATAAAGGCCCTATTGAGTGGATTCTCTACCCACACCTATTTAATATAGCGCGTATAAACATAAAAATATAACTTTATATATAATTAATTTAATTAATTATTAATTAATTAGAATTGTTTAATTTTAATAATTAAAAGTTTTATATATTTAATACTATTATTAAAGCTAGATTAAATAACTATTATAATAATAATAACTTTATTAATTAATATAAAACTATTTTAGTAAAGCTAAAAAATTTTATAATTTAAAATAAAAAAATTCTTAAAAAGTAAAATAAATAGCTTAAATAAACTAATAGCGTAAAATTTAAAGCTAAAGCTAAAAATAATTAAAGTAATAATTATAAATATAAAATTCCTACTATAAAGCTAAATAAAATAGCTTAATAATAAATAATAAATATTAATTTTTTTTAATAGTTTAGCAGCGACTAATTTAATAAAAGCTTTTAAATAAACTTATAGCGCTTAAATATTAATAAATAAACAATATTTACTAATAGTAGATTAGCAGCGTTTAAATATATAAAATAGCTTAGCAGCAGCTAGGAAAAACATAATAAAAATAGTACTAATAAATTCTTTAAACTATAAAAATCTTAAAACTAATAATTATTTAATAAATAAACCGCTACGCAGGTTTAAATAAATAATTCTAGAATAGGGGCACTAAAAAAATAAATAAAAAATAAGGTTGCATTCTAAATAAAGGTTACTCCTTATAAGAGGGTGTGCTATTACAGCTATATAGTATAAATACCTATATAGTGCTAGTGCACCTATTCTCTCTAGTATAGTTACCAACTTTTAACTCGCCTATACCGGTCGGCAGGCGGTATATTATATCTTATACTATGGCAAGGGCCAAACGGTCAGAATACGAAGGCCGGGACATTATATGATTTCTGTATTAAAGACCGAAGCTAGGAGTATTGCAGTGCGTAGGTAGCCATGTGCGTTGACGGTAATTATCGATTGAATCAGGTAGGATTTAAACGAATCGAGCCTATCCAGGCCCAACTCAATGCCAAAGACCCAAGCACCTAACCTAGATGGACCCACGTACACTCCAAGAGCCCATGTTTATCTGTCAAGCGTGCCAATACATACATACATACTGTAGATAGTGTTGGCCCGCCGCAGGTGACAGCTGATGCCGTGGGTTGGGGTTGCATGCATTATAAGGCTCCACAATTCCTTCTTTCATTCCTGGTCTTTATGCTCTCTCAGTCACAGCATCATTGTCATCGCCATTATCATGGCAGCTTTGCAGATTTCTCCCATCGCCCAGCTTGTGCCAGACGTACTGTTAGAAATCTTCAACCTACTCGCCCTAGATAGCAAGAAAAGCAATGCGCCACTAATCTCCTCCATCCTGTGTTGCCAGAAATGGCGGTCACTCGCCTCGTCTATTTTATACAGGCACGTCGTCTTGGACCAGGGTCGCCTTGAAATGTTCTTAAACAACCGCATGAGGTGTGAAGTTACATCTCTAACCGTCACGATGGATGCTATTAGCGTCAATCCGAGCGATCCGTCCAGAGCCATTCACAAGGCAAATGTCCGGAAGGCCAGTCTACGAAAGCTTTGTTCGTTGATAGGAGACACAAAGCCTGCGACCGTAGCTATATCAGTCGATATACCGTTTCCCTTCACGGCCACGCCCGAGGTCGCCTCCATTGTCAACAGCTTACCAGAATCCTGTACGGGCTTGGAGATTGACATGAGACACAGCAGCAGCATTAGTCCGCACTTCATTCCTACCGCAGGTCCGGGTTATCGGCAAACTAATACTCATCTGTGCGATCCAATCCGTGCTACACTCCCTCGGCTGAAGCACCTCCGTTTACGCCTTCCAGTACTCTGCCCCGCCATCTTTTCCGCCAATCCATCAAGTCAAAATCACCGTCGTGAGGCCATCTACGCACCTCTGCTCAAAACATGTCTAATCAATCTCTCGTTACGCCAACCCGGCCCGTTTAATCGGGGAGCATGGGCGACAGAATGCGGAGATGACTACACCCAAACCCCTCACATTGGCCAACAAGAGCAGCTGCCATCTGCTTCACCGCCTATAGAGAAGGTCCTAAGAGACTTCGCGCATCGCAACAACAGTAATCTAGAAAGACTGTGGATTATGGACGTGAAATTGATAGACCCGGGTGACAGCAGAGATCATGCGGCCTGGATTCGACGCGATTTCATGTCCAACACAAGTTATCCGATTCCAGTCTGGGACATAGGCTTATTCAGCCAAGATATCTGTGTGGCTCGGGTGCCATCACCGATGAATCCAGAGGAGACCGAGGATTGGGTGTCGAGAATAGAGCTGGTGGAAACCGTGGCTGAGGGAGGAACATGGACGGAGACGGAGACGGGGGCACGCTTGCCGATGCGGGATTTGCAGAAGTATAAACCTCGGCATTGGATATTGACTGGATCAGAGTATCGAAGGAGGAATCAAAGAAGCTGTGTGATCTGGATGAATGAGGGGGCGACGGGCGAAATGACTCTACCACGGGGGCCGGGAGAATTGATGCAACAGTGGGATCTGCACGAGATAACACCACCTGGCTGGAGGAGGGATGATTTCGCTGGCTCGCCTATGATCCGAGCATAGTGCTGCTGCATTTTCGATATCCAGCAGTGATTGTGTCCAAACCCATTGACGACCGCAGTAGGTGAAGTAGCTGACATTTTCGTATCGAGTGTTTAACATTTACTTGCTGCGTAAGTATTGAACTGTCAATGAGGAGAATTGTTCACCTCACAATCCCGTTCCCGCTATCAGCTAATCATTTTGGGCGTCAACGCATGATTTCTTTCGTGTCCGATAGGCTATCGCCTAGCTGTCGCTGTTCATGCCACGAACGATCTCACGACCACGTCCGACTAGAAAAGTTCATACAGATACCTATTGTGCGACAAGCCGCTTTTCTTTTTTTTTGCTTCTTTTTTAGCGAGTCGTACCTATTGCTTCCTTCGCCCTCGTGGGGGCGGAATCCAACGAAGCGGGTCGCAAGGGTGGCACTGATCCCGCCAGTCCAACTGCACCCTAGATCTTGAGCTGGATTCAAACCAACAGACAACCAACAACCAACAACCAAAAGTAACAACTAACAACTTATGCCCTGCATCTCTAATCGGAAAGAATGGTTAGCATATTGAAGTCCGTTCCCATCTTCGAGTTGTTCACTGAGTGTTCAGTCAACCCATAAGATATGAAGAGCATTAGCTCTGTTGGTGCAGCTTTTGCGTTTATGCCATGGAAATTGCTTCAACGCCATGATGCGTGCGCGCTACGAGGCTATGTGAGCAACTCGGCCAAATCAGGGATTTTGCCCCGGGTAGCTCCCTGTATGCCCCCTGGTTTGGTCGATCAAGCCACGAGGCACATGCAAGCCGTCTTATAGCTCATTGGCTGAAGCGCCCGTGTTGGTGTTTTGATCCGAGGTGCCATCAGAACCGGACCTGCCTAGTCCGGCATGACATACCTACATACCACCATCCTTCCTGAGCGCGTCACGGTGCCCGAGCGGGAACGCCAGCAATGTAGCGAATACTATACGTGCTCGGCTTGGCAATATAAAGCCCGGCTTGGAAGCAGCTCGGTTCGCCCAGATGCTCCGTAGAGCTGCTCTCCTCTGCTCCACAAACCACCGTCACCGCCCACCACTAAGATGTCTTGTCTTCGCCGAGCTTTTTCGCTCTGCGCCGTGTTCGGACTGGCCGCTGCCGCCCCAGCTAATACGAGACTACACCGGCGGGCGGCCCTCCCCGACTACGCCATCACCTACGCGCCGTGGACGTATCTGTATAGCGGCGAGGCTTATTTCCCTTCCGACATTGCCACCCACCTCGCCAACGTCATCCCCGAGGTCAACTACACTCCTCTTGCGCCCGCGCCTCCGTCACCGTCGACACGCTCAACACATACAACAGCAGCATTTACCTGACCGCTGCCGATACGCCCTCGAACAACCCGGCCTGGATCACGTCCGGCTACGGGAAGCCAGATAGCAATGGCGTTAGTGGTGCGCCGGGTACCATCATTGCCGTCGAGAAGAACTCCACTACGACGGATGTCTTTTACTTCCACTTCTACTCGTACAATTACGGTGGCAAGTAAGTCTTACTGCACTCCCCAGTCGTCGTATATTTTTCTGCCTAAGTGTACGTGCTAATAGGAATTAGGGTAATTGGCATCAACTTTGACGATCATGTTGGCGATTGGGAACATGTAATGGTAGTGTTTTTCCCGGTTCTTAACTCATTCCATTCCCTTCTTGTAGCTGACAGCGTTTACAGATCCGGTTTGTGAGTGGCGTGCCTTACGCCATCTACCTCTCAGAGCACTCTGCGGGTTCCGCTTACTACTGGAACGTCATGACCTTCAACGGCAAACGGCCCATCACATACGTCGGCAATGGCGGGCACGCCAATTACGCAACTGCAGGTAAGCAGGAGTATACCATTGCGGCAGGTATCGTCGCCGACACGACCGACGCGGGTACGCCGTGGGATATGACGCAAAACTACCGTGGCTACTGGTACGACACCAGTAGCGGTACGTTCAGTATTGCCGGGGGCGCCTCAACTGGTGGCTCTGAGGAGGCCGGTGAGACGGCCGACTGGCTTCTGTGGGAGGGTGCCTGGGGTGATCAACAGTACCCGAGCAGCTATCCAGGCCAATACTGCATATTTGGCGAGTGCCACTACGTATCCGGACCGACGGGTCCTGTGGCCAAGAACTTGGGTCGCACGACTGTGTGCCAGAACGATAATAGTTGCACCATTTTCACCAATATTAATGACTTGACGACGCAGGCTAAAAAGAGGGAGGTGGATCTCGAATAAACGATATGTATCACTACTCTATACACCCAGGCAATAATCAAGCATGTCGAGAGTCGTGTTGCATTTAGTGGTCTTTGGTCTACCAATCCTCACCCTAAAGTATTTCATAGGATAATACAACATTTCTATGACTAGAAGCCTTGGGATCTAAAGGAGAAGTACTGCATACGGTTTATGGGGTACACGACAGATGCATAGCAGCCCATAACAAAGCACAGCGTGCCGGTAATTAACCTCGACTCGAGGCGGCCGTCAATGGCAAAGCCATGACCATCATCAAACCAGCCCAAGATCGTCTTCTCTCAGAGAGAACAGCAAGATAACAACCCCTCTCGCTCAGATATTTCAATCCCCCCCCCCACGCTATTCAAGGTAAAGCCGTGTATTGACCATTCGATAGAGGCCCCTTGAGTTCAGGGGCAAGGAACTCTTCGTTTTTAGGGGGCGCCATAGGCCACGCCGACCACTTGCTAGGCCATAGGCCACTTATCGCTGCGCTCGCGTACATGCGATTCCAGCCAAAGGCCTCCGAAAGCAGGCTCTGGCACTACCTAGGTGACATGTGACAGCAATGATAGGTCAAGGCGGCGTCACAGCAAATTACCCTAGCCGCTGCCATCGTCATCGGCTAACACACTTAACACAGTCTCAATGTAGCCATTTTATATGCATTGTCTTCCGGTTTACTTTCACATTCCCATAGCGGCGTGGGCTTTGAAACATTGGAAACAACAAACCAACACTTGCGCTTCAGGATGTCTCCATCTTCACAAGTTACATTTGATCACTATTAATGTTGCACTACGTGAATACTAATTCATTGATAAAATGGGAAATCCGAAATACGTCCACATGACCATAGCGTAGCGTTTAAGAAACAACTCATTTCTCTTCAAAATACTCCCTCATCACCTCCAAGCCATGCGCTGCTTCATTTGATGCTCGAGATGTCGCTGTCGCTGCTGCATAACGGCTTGATTGTGAGCCATCCGCTGCATTCCCTGTTGCTGCATCTTATTTGACTGGTGAAATTGCTGCTGCATATTATTTTGACGGCGGACTGTGTCATGTCGAAACTGCCTGTCACGTTGCTCTTTCTCCCGCTGCTGCCTCAGAAACTGTTGTTGCTGTTGGTGGAGCCTCTGCTGCTCGCGGCGCTGTTGCTCAATCTGTGCCTGCTGTCTGGCGACTCTATCGCGCTGCTCTTTTTCCATGTGTGCGCGTCGGAGCCTCTCGTGTGAGGCAGAATGCTGACCGCTGGTAGCAGGACCACTTCAGTATCTATCACGAGCGCCACGGCATTGAGTACGCGAAGAATCTCGGGCTTACCCGTTGTGCTGACGAGTGTTACCTGATGCACTCATGTGGGGGTAGTGTTTAAAACGCGCTTGTGAGCTATCATAGCCATGTGGATTTGGCCTATACTGTTGCCGGTTCATTTTAAAGACAAGATAGGATGCTGTGTTGCCGGTGGGAAATGGACTAGGGGGGGATGAGAGAAAGTTGATGGGGAGCTGAGATGAATGAGGGGAACGGCTCACATTAAGTATAGTAACAGATATTTGCGCGCCTAGCCTACCGCACAACGTATTGGTAGGGCGCGGCCCGATGCGGACCAATGATCGAGGCAGGCAAAGGAGGTGAGGCTATGAGCAATGCATGAACGCCATATCAACACCCAACTAAAAACCCCCATTAGAACATGAGAAATTGCTCTCGGCTGCGTCTAATCAAAGCTACCATCGCAACACGCCCTATAGATAGAATCATCATCGCTAATATCATCTTTCGCCATTTATTCGTCTTGTTCGCTAAACACCGAGGCAATAGCGAAAACAGTGTGAAAATTTGAACATCTCCTCTTACCCCTTATAGCGACCGCAAAACTTTCTCCTACGCCCCCTTTTTTTCTCACGCTATATTTCATAGAAGATCTGCCATAGAACTCTGGATTGCTACCTGATGTATTGATACTTAAAACCGTTCGATACGATTGGTCTGTCTTTATCTTATATGTGCGCCATCTAAGCCCCGAAAGCTGGGAGCCACTCACGAAAGGCCCCTACCCGCTCATTTTGACCTGCGTGTGCAGTGTAACAGTTCATATCCAGTCCCCCCTTGCTGAAACCAACAGAGCAATACCAAGCCCGTCTCAGATTACTGGCCTGGCCGTTTCCTCTTTGCAAATGGGAGTAGCCTTGTTTATGAAGGGATTCAAGTCTTAGACGCCCGGAATGCGTCATGTCTCACGGGGTGTAAAATGAATAATAGTGTAGCTGTGATTTGGTCATATATTTGGCGTGGTGCCAGCAATGCGGCCTGACAATTCTACGACATGTGTAGCTGTGCTTGAGGGCTGCCACACGGCTGAGGCTTACCAAGTGCCATCACCTGCCTGTCTTACTGCAAGACATACAGATGGAGAGGCCGGAGCTATTGGCCGGCGAAGATCACGAGCCCCATGCAGAAAGCCTGCAATCGGAGCTCAGCCGAAGATAGGTAGCAAAGCACGAATATAAATAGGAGGCAAAGGATAGGGTCACATTGAAGGTTGAACTCGGGGGCCAAAGACCCTTAGACCGACCTACAACGTAAGACAATGCTGCATATTGGGGCTAGCCACCAGCCGAACTACGCGCAATCTTTCACTGAGGGGCGCCATATTTCTTCTTCGGAGCAACCGCCATGCGCTCGGATGCGAACCTCCCGATTAATGAGAAGCTCACTACGATGTAGACTGTCATCACAAAATATCTATTTGCGTTTCAAGGAGCTAGCCGTAACACACGGTCCCGAAGATGTAGTCACACGGATCCTCGGATAGAAAGCCCCTCGCTAATACATCGTCTAGCTGTGAAGGCTGAGCTGGGGAGATTACAAGGAAAGTAACGCGTACAAGCGTCCGTACTTCATACAATCGCGGCCACAGACATATACTTGAGTTAGGTAACATAGTCAACAGGTTTTATTCTGTGCAACTTTCTAGTTCGACGCCTAATCATGCGTTGGCATGCAAGCTAGGAGGTTATTGTCTGACTATCATAGTAGTAGCCAGCCGCTGAACTATAAGTAAGCCATGATCCGCTGGCCAAGCCCCGTCCAGACGACGAGCGCCAGGGTTGGCTGCCAACCAGTGGCATCTCGTTCGATTTGTCAGGAGGATTGAAAAGAGGCTGAGAAAACGGATCTCTCAACGCCGGTTTGATATAGCAAATCCCGAAACACGGTCGGCCTCAAACAGGAGAGCCGGCTTGAAGCTGCAGGTAGCCATCAGCGTTTATTGTATACAAATGCAAGCCAGAATCCTTCTTCAGCTGCAAGGTTACTCGAGAGGTCTATTAATTGCTCTCCAGGAGGCAAATGCTCGAGTACAGCGCCTTATACATCAGATTCATAACGAAGGATCAGAAGTGTTAAACGCGCGAGTACTGAGAAGTGAAAGCCTAAGACACCCGATTTCATTTATGTAATCATATGGGCAGCAAGCTACCGATCAGATCGTAATTTTACAATCCCAAGAACTACTTGATCACTTCCTCGAACTACCTAATCGTCTAAGACAGGCAGTTGCGAGATCGGCGCAGCCGCTGATTTGGGCGAGGCTATTCAGACATAAAGACTGCAAATCGTCCGTCCAGTAGAAGGGGGAGCTAAATTCAAATGGCCGCATAGAAGATAATTGCAATACAAACATCCTTCCAAGCACTTGATCACAAGCCCTTGTTACAGGAGGTTTGTCGACCTTGATACTGACGATTCAGTGTTGTCGAAGAGGTTGCCTCCTGTATGCAGACTAATTGGAACATCATAGCTTACCTAGCGCCTAAATAGGAGCAATTGGTGAAAGACCCGAGGTATTAAGGCAACAATCTACACAATACAAAACAGCAAGCCGAGCTTCAGAATATCTAAGCCTAGAAAACTAAGAGAACCTGCCTAACCACTAATTGTATCTTGGATTATTTCGATAGAATGGTATCTCTCTGACCACTACATAGGGTGTCTGCCTATAGTAGGTAAATTAGGGTTCTGCCAACTCTTATAAACTCAGGGGACTCAAAGACGACTTCTAGTCATCGACTTGTACCTATTACCTTGCTATAACAGGCTCTCCATTTCACATTGCATCCCTGACTCTGTCAACATTTGAGTACTCTCATCAAGCATAGTAGGATTGATACCAACTCTTGTATGCATTAGACGCCTCATTATTCCGGGACACCAAGTAACGCAATATATTACGTACAGTCAACCGAGACAGACCAAATCAGCTTCCTGTGTGTATTCTGCCGGGTCGAGTAGGCGATGTGTTAGCATCATACCCTGCCCTTAGCAGAATAGCAGCAACAATGGCCCTTCAGCACGGTATAGGAGATAACTATGTTGTTTAGCTTCATTACCAAGCAGTCGAAAGCAGTCGATTTATGTGATGTATCGGCGCCGGTAGGAATTCAGATGAGGTAGGATAAGTGGGACGAAGCCGGGGAGACGTTCTCGAGCCTACGCCATCTGTCGTGATATTCCACAAAATGTCGTGCGAGGCGCATACGAGGCAGAAACACTATGAAGACGCTAATAATAGTCGGCGCGAGTTTACGAAAATGTAAAGTCGTAGCCAAGGGCACAAGAACAGAAAGGAAGAGAAAAAGGAAAATTAACCACCTGCTAGCCCAAGCCCGGGGAAGAGAGTCTCACTATGTAGCACAATAACCAAATCGAAAAGTCGAAAAGAAAATCCCCCCGCCTCCCAAGGAAACAACAATACAAGAAATTTCCACTTGAGCAAGTGATGTGGATGATTTATAATCGACCCTCTCCATCGCCAAGGACCGCAGCGGACAAAACAAGACAGGAACCTTGATGGTCACCCATCATCCACCCGAGTACCTTGATGGCCATTTCCCACCCAAACCACAACCGACACCAATCATCGTCGTCGTCGTCGAGGATCTGTCATGCCATTGCAGCACCACATTCCATCATCCCCCCCCCCCCTCCTCCCCTACCTACCCTACCTACCTACCTTCCCAGTCTACTGCGAGGGCAGAGACGGATTAGGATGGCCCCCATCTATCCGATCTAGGTAAAGATCAAGCTGTCGTGATCAAGTTAGCGAAGACCGCCTCCCTCTCTCCCTCCCTCCCTCCCTCTCCCCCTCCATCGACATCGCCCTCTGTCTGCCCATTACTTCCCTCCGCTACTGTCCACGACCGTCTGTCTGGAGAGCCCGCGACACATGGAATTTCCGCGATCCTTGTGCGTGGTGATTACTGACAATGACTGCCAATGCTCCAGCGTCCACCATCACCGTGAACACGACCACGACCGTCAAAGCTCCTACGCCTGCTTCCGCGCCCGCCCCCTTCCCGCCGCCCCAAGACCGACAAGCCGCGTCCTCATGTCTGTGCTACCTGCCAGCGCTCCTTCGCACGCCTCGAGCATCTGAAGCGTCATGAGCGCTCCCACACCAAGGAGAAGCCCTTCGAGTGTCCCGAGTGCACGCGGTGTTTTGCCCGTCGGGACTTGCTGCTGCGCCACCAACAGAAGCTCCACCAGTCGACGACGCCCTCGTCGCGCCCGCGGAACCGACGGGAGAGCACCAGCAGCACCGCTACCGCCCAGAGCCGTCGAAAGAACAGTGTCGCCAGCGCCAATGCCAATGCTGCTGCTGCCGCTGCCGCCGTTGCCGCTGGTTCCGGCAACGGCCCCATGCGACCGCGAGCCAACACTATCAGCCACGTCGACCCGAACCATGTGCAGATGATTGCGGCCGCCAATGCCTCCGTCGCCCGGAGCCAGCACATGCCCGCCGTTCATCATAGCCGCCACCAGAGTCTTGTTGGCCTACCCATCCAGAACATGGATCACCCGTTTGCTGGCATGTCTTCCGTCATGGGCCACCGCGGAATGGGTCATGGCCTGCCTAAGCTTGAGACCCATGGCATGCATACTATGGACTTCAGTAATGCTGGGCTGCGGACAGCTCCTCCGTTGGCGTTCCAGCCCGACTTCGACTTCGACAATATCTTCTTCGGCCAACCGGGCTCAACTATAAACCCAAACGCACTCCATTATACCGAGTCCCCTCACTCCATGTCGCTCGACCCAACGTCTCCGTTTGGCAATGGCATGTCGGACATGTCCACCAACCAGCACGTCGAAGATAGTTTCGACTGGCTCACTGGGTTCGAGCAGAACATGTCCTTCAACACCAGCCAGCATGAGAATGCCGTTGATGGCTCATCACCCTCTGCAATGAGTACAACTAGTCAGAGTGGCATTAGTGACGTGATGCTCGACGGTTCCAACAATACCACCATGCCGGCCGCTACTAGTTCCATATGGCAGCCCACCCTCATGGGACCGCCACAGGTCGCTAATCCATTTTCTCTGGATATGAGCAGTGGTGTCTTCCCTGACTTGTTAAATGGTGCTCCTGTCTCACCCCAGCCTCCGGCCCAGAAGACCATGAGCGATGTTTACTTCTCGACACCACCACCTTCCATGAGTTCTTTGAGCCCTTCGGTTATGCCAGGGCTGACGGCGCAAAATATGAACCAGGCCTTGAGTTTTGGGCAGGGGCCCGAAACCCCTACATCTGTGGGTGGCGGCCATCAGTCCCATTCACCCGTAGCAACAATCACCGATGCTACCAGAAATGCTATCATCAGCGTCCTCTCCCAATGTGCACCTCTAAGTAGTAGTCGCAAATATTCCTTCCCTTCGCCGAATTCACCTATGTCTCCCCCAGCTCAGCCCAGCCAGGATAGCCTATCTGAAAACGCCAAAAACTTACCAAGCACCCAAGATCTACAGCGATATGTTGGTAGCTATCTTCGATATTGCCATCCCCATTTACCATTCCTACATATACCTACTTTGTCTTTTGATATGCCACCCGCCATAACTGGGAGACACGGTACTGCAGTGGGTGGTAGTGGGTGTCTGATTTTATCCATGGCCGCCATTGGTGCTTTGTATGAGCTCGAGCGACCCCAGTCCCGAGAGCTGTTTGAAATGGCCAAAAAGATGATCCAATTGTATCTGGAGGAACGACGAAAAGCAGATATACGCAAGACTGATTTTGGACAAACACCAGTGTCTGATCGGGGTACACAGGGCCCTGAACCCCTGGTTCACACGCCGCTATGGCTCGTTCAGGCCATGCTCCTGAATGTTGTGTATGGTCACAACTGTGGTGATAAGGTTGCCAATGACATTGCATCCACTCATTCCGCAGCGTTAGTCAGTCTTGCTCAGGCATCTGCTTTGCTCCGACCGCTTCAGCTGGATTCAGCTGAGATCCGAGAGATCCAAGTTAACGATGCCGAAGGAAACTGGAACGGTGGAGTAAAATCCGAGACTGAAGAACAGGCAGAATGGCTGCGGTGGAAGACCATGGAGGAACGCAAACGAACGCTCTACGTTATTTTCATTCTTTCTAGCCTCTTGGTGGCTGCGTACAATCATGCTCCGGCGTTAACCAACTCGGAGATTTTGCTTGATCTTCCCTGTGATGAAGAGTTTTTTGCGGCAGAGAGTGCGGCGGCATTCCAACTAAAAGGCGGTGCCCGGGCCGCTAATCACAACCGGATGACGTTCCATGAAGCACTAGGGGAGTTACTTCTCAGTAATGAGAAGCAGCAGAAACTCGCCTTCAGCAATAACCACCAAACATTTGGGTCCGTCATGAATATGCACGATATTCCGAAGAGTGAGCTGAAACCAAGCACTCTCGGCTGTCTAGTTCTCATTAATGCGTTGCATAATTACATCTGGGAAACACGGCAGCGTCACCACAACAAAGTATGGACGAATGAAGAGACCGAGAAGATGCATCGCCACATCGAGCCGGCATTGAAGGCATGGCAATCCGCCTGGGCCAGCAACCCACATCATAGTTGGGAAAGACCTAACCCCTTTGGCATGGGTCCATTGTCGGCCGATGCCATTCCTCTACTCGACCTAGCCTATGTTCGTCTCTTTGTTAACATGGCTCGGACCAAGGAAAAGTTTTGGCAGCGTGACTGGGAAGGTCTGGCCGAGGAATTATCCCGTGGCACTGAAATCATCCAGCATGCCGAACATTCACCTGCATCTAACGCGGAATCCATAACGGATCCCTCAGACGCATCGGCTACCAGTTCTGTTTTTGTTGACTCGCCACCCACTCAGTCTTCGTCACCTGAATTCTCCGCTACCAAGTTCCCCTCTGCGTTGTCCACTCAACCACAGTCGCAATCTCCTGGTTCGAGCCGAGTGATCTCACGCCGGGAGAAACATTTACGCAAGGCTGCTTTCTACGCCGCTGATTCACTTTCCATGTCCGACAAGTTCGGGGTGACATTCGCCGAATTCACCAGTCGAGAGCTCCCAGTGCAGTCTGCTATGTGTTCGTTTGACTGCGCGCAGGTTCTGGCTGAGTGGATTTCAACCCTTCAGGATCGCGTGGGCAGATACCTAGGCATCCTCGGGAAGGATGACGTCGATTTAACTGGGGTCCCTGCTATTGTTCTTCTGGAAGAGGAGGATATGAAACTCATCGTCAGAATTCAGGAGATCTTGGCGAGTGCAGAGATGAAGATGGGCATTGATTTAATGAATGGTACCATCAACGGTAGCTTTGATCCTCAGTTACAGCTAGATGCAATGGGTGGATATGCTTCCAAAATTTTGCGCGTCACGGCCTGCATGCTGGACAAGTCGGCCGTGTGGCCTGGTGAGTTGACAAGCCTTCTTTAGTCGAGTAACGCTAATATCGCTCAAAGTTCTTAACCTCATGGCGCGCTGCCTCGAGACTCACGCTATGATAAGCCGAGGTCGAGCTGAAAAGTCGGTTCTGGCCAGCAGTGAGTGAGCGGGCGGAACGAATCCCTCTTAAGAGACCCCTGCTCCTTCTTATGCGCTGCGATTTGCCTTCAGTACTAGCCCCAATGAGATCGACTGTTTTCGGACCCGATCCTAAGGATATACCACATAGTGTAGCCTTCACCCAGCCGTCCTTGGACGCTGCACTCACCGACCAACTGCGGCGACTGGCTCGGCGTTAACCGTCTGGCTCTTGGTGCTCCCGGGTCACGCCTGTCTACTGGCTCGACATGCTTGACGAAAATTTCTAACACCCATGGAAGCCTCCCTTTGATCGTTAAGTCGCGGGATGGCCTCGTGCGAGAGAAAGCCAACCTCTTTGTACTATGATACCATGGTTGGCTATCATGACCGTAAAGCTTTCCATTCCTTCTAACATCATTTTGCAGCATCGGAATGCGTTGTTTACCGTGTCTATTGTACCTCGCGTTGTTTATTTGATGCAGCACCGAATACCTGCTCAATACCTGCAATACTTATAAGTTTCGGGAACTGGAACTAGGCGAATGGGTGTAATTACACGGTCTTATGCTTTTGAACGAATCAATGACTCCCCGTACAAGCGACGACAAACGCGCTTATTCGAAGGGTGGATGACCCCGAACTGGGACCCAAGCGGGCTGGGAGAATGGAGGTCGCACGGACTTCCAACCTGTCTGCGAGACTGGCATTTATAGTACTTCAAAACTATCAACCTCGGCCATCTCACAGCTATGATTTACGAGTGAGGCGGAGCAACAGTCGCAAGGGGGGGACTGTCTGGTTGGTGACGCCCGGTTCCATGTCATAACGGTGGCTGGAGTGAAAATTAAACTTGTCTGGGTGAAGTTCGAGACAGTAGAATTGTTGCTTCCTGACGGGTGAGCAAGTCACGCTGGGGATTTGTCACGCTGGATGGACAGCAAAAGATGGATGAAAGGCAAAAAGTCCGGTCCTGTCCATGGGTTCGTTGGACGATCTCGGAAGTTGAAACAACACAGCGGCTGAGAAGCTATCGTGCACCGTAGAATCAGAGATAGGACGCCGTTTCCGTTGGTAGGCGTGAGCCCCCTATAGATAAGGGAGGTGGCTAGTGCCACGTATCCGCCATATAGTTAAAACGGAGATTCTTGCAAGACAGATCGAGAAAATAATACACATCTTGTGGATGTATTCTGAAGTGTTACGTGACTGTTTAAGCCACCTTGTTTAAGTGATGGGCGTTGTATGATACCGTCCAAGTTAGCCTCTGATCATGGAAGAATAGTGGCTATGAGCAGTTGCTGCTAAGCTGCCTCCGCCGCGCTCTCATAGGCTCTATATTAATTCCTTGACCTTTGTATTTATCGTTAATGTGCTAAGAATATCGCATTATCTGCTACTATTTAAACCCGCCTATATCCTCTGCTTTAGGTGAAGCCCACAAACGCTCGTATTTCTCCCCTAGCCACATGACATCAACGTCAAAATATTAATAACTAAGTCTCAAACATACTGAAACATGGACGAATAGTGGCAGTACAACGAGGCACTCCAATATATATATATAATGAGCAAGGGGGACCGGGGGTTAGTCAACCTTGCCTTTCCCCTTTCCCTCGGAATCATTACCGAAGAGACTGGCTGCCGCGCTCCCGCTGCTACTTGAACTGGCGCTGCTTGAGCCGACACAATAGCTAAAATCCACGACGCCAACGAGCTTGCTCACGCTTTCGACGAGGCCGTCAACTAGAACACTCTGAGTTAGTTATCATCACTTCAAGCGTGATGTGAGGATTTTAGAAGGGATTAGATACTGTAAGGGAAAGCTTGTATTCTAAACGTCACCGAAACGAGAAGAAAATGGCTCCGAGAGTTACTCACGATCATCGCACACCAGCAAACTACAAACTTGAAGAACCGCGAACTCGGCGTACCCGGCCTGCGTCATATTGCGGGGGTCGAGTAGGCCATGGATTTCGTGTCTGCTCTTGCCCGTGTGGCCACCTGCCATAGAATCTATGCTTGCGTCGCTACTGCTGTTGGCCTCATCGTAGGAGGCGAAAGCTGCGCCGAGAGACTCGAGTTGGAGCGTGAGTTCATAGGGGCGCGGGACTTTCAGGTGAGGTGGTATGGAGTGTCCGGACTGTAACGCGTTGGAGAGCAATGTTAACGTGGAGATGATGCTATGTTGTGTGGGTGATATGCCTTTGAGCAGCACGGCCAACGCTTCCCGCCAGGCACGACTGTTTGCCTCTTCTAGTCCCTGGTTTCCCGGCGTCAGAGTTGACTTAGAATCCACGGTCGTGGAGTCCAGTGAGTCTGTGATTGTGATACCCGCCGTGCCTTTCCCTCCTCCCCCGATGGTGTAGGACAGCAGTGTCAGGTACGAGTTAATGCGAGACGCCCGTTGTATAATGTCTTCATACAACTCGCGGGGAAATTTGCCGCCAACTGTTGGTTCCCAACGCTGAAAATCGGCATGCTGCTTCAAAGAGGGCAGAAGCAGCATCAACTTGCCGAATAGGCGCATACGTTGTTTTGTAAGCTGATGAGCGGGTGTGCCTTTCACGTTACGGTCACCGCCTGTGCCATTGAGCTTGCTTTTAAGTGTCGCGTTGATGACGCTGAAGTAGTTGGCGAGCAAGTACAAGGTGGCTGCCAGATCGCGACGAAGCCATGCCCGCTCAGTTACGGGCGATGGGAATATTGTCCAAAAGAAAGCGACGAGACAGCCACCTGCGACAATCGCTAAACGATATGGTGCAAGTTCGTAGATCCTATAAAACAGCTATCAGTATCAGATAACCAGTCAACTTATTGTATATGACTCACGGATAGTATGGCTGGCCGGTTGACTCCGACAATGCTATACCAATCTTGAGCACTTGCAATTCATATCCGACGACCAGGACTTGCGTTACCATGAGCAACACAATAGCAGGTATGAACTGAGGAAACTTTATCAGGAAGTAGATGGAGATGGCTTGAAATAGATACAAGAAGACGAAGATGCCCGGGACTTTTTCGTCAACAATGTACCAAGTGATAAGTGTGAATACTACGGCTACAAGGGTTCCGAGTATGCGGCAAAAGAACCCGAATATTGATTGACCCGAAGCTACACAAGTGAACAATCATTAGTACACGGGTTTGAGTTATGAAGAGGCCAACAGGAGTAAAACGAACTTTGTGTCATGCCAATGGCGATGATGATCATCGCCCAGACAAGTCTTTGTTCCTGGAAGAAACGGTGCGTCTGTTCGAGAAACGCAACAATGCCAATCGTCAGGGTGGCACAGGCACAGCGGAATCCAAAAGCCGATTCCTCGGATGAGAAGAATTTTGAGACGGCGCGCAGCGCGTTACCTGAACGCTGCCAAAAGTTTGTTGGCGGTAGATGCTCCGGATCCTTCTTCAATGCAAAGCTGTCACCCATGTAAATGATCGCCATACCCGAGTCCATCATGTTATCGGCATTGTTTTCTTGGCCCTTGTCTTCATCACTGAAAACGCTCGTGATCCATTTCCGTAGTGCTTTTTTCCCGGGAACTATCAATCGATTGCGTGCCATTGTGCCGTCGTTTACTTTCGCATCTGCGAATTGAACTACTCGCAAGACACCTTCACCTGCCGCTTCCATCTACATCGAGGTTAGTATAATCCGAGCCAACTATGTAGAACAACGATTTACACGGCGGGGTAGAGATCCATGTGTGAAGAGAGGAAATAGACCGTCTATAGTGAGGTTGCTTAGCTCTCAATAGGGGGGATTTGACAGATTCTTACCAACGTCTCAATGTACAGCAAAACGTAGAGCTGTTCTTGGTCACGACGGTGCCTGACGTCCGTTGGAGAAAATGGAATGTTATTAATCTCGTCAAGCGATAATCCCTCAGTTATGAGACCCTTTTCTTTGGCCCACACCTGAAGGATCGTTCCTCGAACATCACGAAATGACTGGATTTTGCCTTTGAGGGCTTCTGCGAAGCCCGAATCCCCAGGTTGGACAAGATCACCTTTAGACTCAACATCACCACCGCTCTCGGTCTTATTGGGCGCCTTAGGATGAAGGATTTCCAACAGCATCCCTGCGTGTTGCAGTCCCTCATCGATGGCGGCTGAGAGCTTCTCGAACGGTTCGTGAAGTTGTTTCATGACCTCGTTCCAGACACGTTTGTCTTCATTCTTCTCGGCGAGAACCTCGAGCGGAGTCTCAGAGGTGGTAATCCACCCCCGTTTTTCGGCGAGCCGCTGGAAGATGTCGATTACGGTGCCGATGCCATGTATCGGGACGACAACACCTCGAAATAATTCCATCAAAACAGTCAGGTCTTTAGCCGCCAATTTTGCCCACGCGATATCCCTTTTAGCAAAAGGCAAATCGACGTACATTTTACTTGTGAGCAGTCTCAAGTTAAACATAGTTTCCTTAATCACCTTTGCCTCAGCAGTTGACCTAGGTTCCGCCTCATTCTTCTTCTTCTTCTTGCTCTTCTGCGTTTCTGTGCTTGCGCCGTCGATCGAATTTTCAGAATCGCTGAGGTGAGTCGCAGCACAGATATCAGCAGGAACAGCAAACATGTCTTCTCTTTCTAAACTCTGCAGGTATGCTTTTTCTTGCTTTACAACACCTTGGAGGAGATTGATGGCGCCTTTTAGCTGAGCCGCCCATACAGCGCGGCTGGGGACGGGTAAAATCAACAGGCTAGTAGCGGCTGCAATAGCAAAACCGGTCAACATGGCAGTCAACAGCCGTTTTATTATTGACTCGAAGGCGGCATTGCTGGTGATCTGTGGGCTAAAGGTGCACGAGATATTGGTTATGATTGAGTAAACAATGACGGGCACGTTCAAGCTCGGGTATTTCGCCCGAACTGTGTTCACAATCCATATGTTTGCGAAAAGCCATACGGCAGACACGGCAGCCTGGCTCGAGTTATAAGTAGGAGGAGAGCGCGGGTCGTCGGGTGCAGTCTGTGTGTGAAAGCGAGCTTGCAATGCAGACCACTACAACACTCAAAGTCAGTTATTACCATTGGGAGCATAATCTGGGAGGGTTTCAGGAGCTGCTAGACACTCTCTTATCCCAAAAAGGAAGTCTCGTGCTCTAAAATTTACCAAAACAAGGAGAAAATGGATCCGAGAATTCCTTACCAAGATCAACAACGCCACGGCCGATCCGAGGCTCAAGAATATCAGGTTGAATACCAGCGTCTGTACGAACTTGCCGCGAGGGAGAACGCTGAGCGAGAGCACGGCGACGATGCCCACGAGGTATCCGAAGGTCGAGAACTCGTGGGACACGGCGTCGGATTGGTAGATGGCCAATCCGATAACGGGTGCGAGGGCACCTCTATCGTCGTCGTGTTAGCCGAGACCCGTGCAGTACGCATGATGGATATCTCATCTAACTTCAACATAGCTATAATGGTGGGCGCGTCGAGACCCAATCTGGCCAAGGAGGCCGCGACGAAGCCTGGCTTTGGCTGCTGTGGTTTCGGAGATGGCGCATTGCTCGTGGTGGGGTTGCTTTCTTCTGCTGTTGTTTTGCCCGGACCATTGCCATTGTTCCCGGGGCTGCTGGGCTCATCGAGCTGCGGCTGTTCCTGACCGACATGTTCTCGAATGATGTCATCTTGGGGTCCAGGTGAGCTCCCCGTCATCGTAGTGTGCATTGAGCGACCGGCGACTGCGGACGCAAACTGCCTAACCTTAGGGACCTTTGAAATAAGGTTACTGGCGTAGAGGTATCAAGGTTTGAATCAATGAATTGGCAACAGCTGAGGAGCGCGTCGGCCTCATAAAGATGCGAATTTAATCCGGCATGGACTCGGGTATCTCGCATTAGTGCAGGTACCTTACCTACCTACTTACCTAACCTAGGTA
This sequence comes from Xylaria polymorpha, assembly GCA_003426235.1. Classification (NCBI taxonomy): domain Eukaryota; kingdom Fungi; phylum Ascomycota; class Sordariomycetes; order Xylariales; family Xylariaceae; genus Xylaria; species Xylaria polymorpha. The sequence continues at coordinate 42,310 of NQIM01000040.1, read as the reverse complement.
GATAGTAGCTAGTAGCAAAGACGGATTGGACGCGCTATGGATGTGCTATCCCGCTAGCGTAGGAGCCTTGTGCTGGAAGTGCTATACAGTACCTATCTCCTGTATGGGGATGAGTAAGAACCCCCCTCCCCCATGCAGTCCGCCAATCAGCCCTACCGAACCCTCTCAGCACGCGCCCATCCAATTGAATTTTCTTAGAACGGGCGGAACTCCCGACGCCAAGTTTGACGACAGTTCATTTAGATTGTCGAAATTCCACCACATTTGGAATGATTTTATCTGCAGCTTTGATAGCCACTTTGTATTCAGGGACCGATAGTGACCAAGAAAAGTCTGCGCTTAGATAGCAGCCTAACACAAACAAGAAAATTATGTTGTATTAAGCCTCAATATACTTTTTAAATATTACAACCAGCGTATACCACAAACTAAATAATATTTAACTTAATTTATAAATAACTTAACTAAATAAAGCAAAGCAACAATTTTAAATTTTTTACTTAAACAAAACAAATATTTTTTATTGCTTATAATTATTTATAAATATTTGTAAATAATTTTGCTAATTTTTCTAGATTTTTTATAAAATATATTTAATAAAAACTTATATTATAGTTTATATTATACCGCTTTTATTAATAGCTTTGCTATATATACTATATATACTATAACCTTATATATTGTTTTAAACGCTTTATTTATTTTGTTTTGTTGATGATCGTGTCCAGTGCTGTTGTGTTCCTCTTTCTATTTTTCTCTCCTCCCCACACCCCAGGCCAGACAACCGCCAGACCAACCAACTTCCATCTCTCGCGCGTGCACTGCCTCACGTCACATCGATATCGCGTCGAGTTGCGTGGCAATCCATCGACTTGTGGTGGAAGTGGAACTCGTGTTTGCCAACTCCAACTTCAACAACCCCAGCCCGGCAACGAACCCGCTCACTCTGAGAGTACATTGTCAGCTCGCTCCCCAGCAGATAGCAAACAGCAGACAGCAGACAGCAGACAGCAGACCACAGACTAACAGCATACATCAATCATATGGGTATACAGGTACCCAGGCACGCAGGCCACAGCTAGCATATGAATGACATGGCATCACTTGCTTTGTAGCCATCCTCTATAACATCTTTATACTCGATTAAACACACCCCCCGACTCTCGCTCTCACCCCGTACGCCGATCCCAAGATCCCACAACCGCCCCGATCTCACAGCACCCGCCCATTCCGCACATCTCATCGAACAACTGACACACAGAACACAGAACACAGCACACCGCAGCACCGCAACACCTCATCCCCCAATGGAGAGCACCGAGAAGACCTGGGGCATCACGAAGCCCATATCCTCAGCTCCCCCGACCCCCGCCGAGTCCCATGCCACTGCCCTGCTCCTTGAGGAGCTAAGACGCCAGAACACGTTCGAGACAGCCTCGGAGATAAAAAAAGGTCAGTGTGTGTGTATGCAAACACTGGTACCACTGGTGCTAATACCTCTTGCCGCTTCTGCTTCAGCTGCCTTCTTTCCTGTTGCTCCCTCTAGCTGACAATCCCTTGCGTTGATAGAGAGAAGGTTGTCAACGATCTGCAGCGTATAGCCGACGAGTTTGTCCGCAAGGTCGCCCGTGCAAAGGAGCCACACAATGAAGTCCTCATCCGAGACGCACGGGGCGAAGTCTTCACCTACGGTAGCTACTGCCTAGGTGTCTACGGCCCTGGCTCCGATATCGACACTCTTGTCACGGCTCCGCGCTATGTCACCCGCGACGACTACTTCAAGTACTTCCCGGATCTGCTGACCGAGATGGCCCCGCCCGGCGCCATCACGAACCTGACCGCCGTGGAGGATGCCTTTGTGCCCATCATCAAGTTCGAGTACTGGGGCATCAGCATCGACCTGATCTTCTCCCGCATCGCCACCTTGACCCAGTTCCCGCCCCACAAGCAGCTGGAGCTGACCAGCAACGAGCACCTGCGCGGCCTCGACGATCGAGAGCTGAGGTCTCTCAATGGAACCCGCGTCACCAAAGAGATCCTCAACCTTGTCCCCGAACAGAGCACCTTCCGCACCGCCTTGCGTGCTATCAAGCTATGGGCCCAGCGCCGGGCCATCTACGCCAACATCATCGGCTTCCCCGGCGGTGTTGTATGGGCCATGATGGTTGCCCGTGTCTGTCAACTATACCCGAAAGCCACGAGCGCTACCATTGTGGGCAAGTTTTTCTTGGTCATGAAGGGTTGGCCGTGGCCCATACCTGTGCAGCTCAAACATATGGAAGACGGCCCGCTGAACGTGCGTGTCTGGAATCCAAAGGTCCGTCTATCCCGACCACCAACCCAACCCCTCTGTGACCGGCCTTATTGACATGCCCCCTAGATATACAAGGCCGATAGCTTTCACCTGATGCCTGTCATTACCCCTGCCTACCCCCAGATGTGTGCCACTTTCAACATCACCAAGTCTACCAAGACCATAATACAACGGGAACTGGAGCGCGGCGTTGAACTCACAGATAAGATTTTAGGCTCCGAGCTTCCATGGAAAGAGCTGTTTGTCAAGCACACCTTTTTCACACAAGATCACAAATATTATCTCGCCGTCATTGCTTCGAGCACTACCAAAGAAGCCCACAAGATCTGGTCTGGCTTTGTTGAATCCAAAGTGCGCATTTTGGTTGGCGAACTAGAACGTCACAGTTCGATTGCCTTAGCTCGTCCCTTTAACAAGGGTTTTGAGCGGCAGCACCTTACGAAGACTGATGAAGAGACTGCAGAGGTCCAAAGTGGCAGTCTAGTCTATGTGACTAAAGATGAGGAACACCCGGATAACGCCATTGTGACGAAGGAAGCAAACAGTACTGATGGCAATGCTGACTCCCAAGATCAAAAGGTCAAGGTCGAAGACGCCGCACAACCGAGAAGGACATACACCGCAACTCACTATATTGGTCTTGAGCTTGCCGAAGGTATGCTTTCCTCCCGCCTCTTGTGGTTCCCGGGAACACTCTCTGTCAGCTTGCACCTCTTGATCAGAATTCCTAACCCAAACTTGAATCTCTTGCCAGGTGCGAAATCACTGGATTTGTCTTATCAAGTGAATACCTTCAAGCAGATGTGTGGCGAGTGGGAGAAGTTTGACGCCGAATTAAACTTCCTAAGCGTTCAGCATGTGAAAAAGTGAGTCGATTCAAGCATGGCAAATGGGCAACTACTTAGCATTTCTAGCATCAATCTACCCGGCGATGTTTTTGAATCGGGCGAGAGCAAGCCTGCCCGGCCCCTTAAGAAACCGGCCGCGAACAGCACAGCATCGACAACTCAGAGGAAGCGCAATGCACCAATTGAAGTATGTAGGGCAATGATAATGATGGCGGGATATATCATCTATCAACCCCCACCAGATAATCAAGGACAATCCGGGCAACTTGTGAGGAAAATGCTAATCTCCAATATAGGGCCATCCGCCACCACCAGCGAAACGACAACAGTCATCTGCTGCTGCCGCTGGCTGAGGCAGCATATGAACCAACTGTATATCCGGCATTATGTCCCGGGCGATATGACATGAGGCATCTAAACTTAATTCTTTCAGCTGTGTCGAAACTAACTTCGCAGTGTCTTTCGAGGATGACCTATGACTCTGTGATGAGTCGCTATCATCCAATTTGCCAGTCCTGAATAGTACGCCCACGATACGTGATGGGCGAGGTGAAGACAGATCAAACGTTGGAACAAAACAAACAAAAACAGATATAAACGCCGAAGCCACATGGTGCTTATGCGACCTATAATAAACAACCAACACCTGGATCGGTCCATGAACACAGCTTTTGGGGGTTTTGGTTGGCAAGCAAGCAAAAGCTGATATAATCTTCGCAATTCTAGCAAACAACTGGCAGCAAAAGGGTAATGACATGCATGGCCAGTTGGTTTGCCTGTCTTGGTCCGGCTCAGCTTCTGTGGTGTACTTTTAAAGTTGACTGTATAGAGTGGCTCGTATGCGGGTTGACTCAAGATCTAAGGCATTAGCCACGGGACAGACAGGTCGCCCGCGCAGAAACAGAAACTGAACGGATCGAGGTGTATCTAGAGGAAAGTACCCAGATATAAGCAGAGAAAACCCAATAAATATTCGCTTCGAGGGGCTCACAGCCCCTCGGTTTAATGCACTTACTAAAACAGTTCTTCTTGCTAAGATAAAGACGTACTCTGTTAAGACACTGATGTATCTTGAATACCTACCTATTTATATTTTATTATGTGTGCGTTGCAGAAATGCTGCTCTCACATGCACTATGTACAATGAATGACAAGGGAAGATCAGTCAGTAACCCACCCAACCAAGCAAAAACATCACCTAAGAAAAGTGGTCAATTTGGCTCATATGTGAGTGAATTCATCGCTTCCTACTTCATGTACAAAAATCTACAACAATTTATATACGGGGGGTGATTGTTGCAACTGCTAACCCCCTCTATCTTTCCATCTCTCACGATCAACTTATCATGCTCATGAAAGATGGGCAAAGAGTGAAGGGGAGAGGAGGCGTAGATAGTTAAGATAATTCACCGCAAATCCAACACCTCGTGAACTCCCGTTAGCACCAGGCGCTCGCTATCTGCCTGCCATGCATGTCACACATACTACCTATGCCTGCCCACTTTTATACCTTGACCTGTCCATCCGACCATGACCATGGCCGTGCCCTCTCTCGTGCCCTTTCTATCGAGTACGCCAACCGGGACAATATGGTGTGTGATCTTGCCTCGTATCTCACTAGCCTAGAGAGATCGGCAGATATGAGATGAGATGAGATGAGACAAGTAAAATAAAATAAAATAAAGAAAAAGTTTGCGAGAGCCATGGTTATGCTGGTTTGTTGTGTGCATGGCGCCGCTCTATGACTTGTAAAAAACGCCTTAAGGTCCTTCCCGAGCTTGGCTTTAAAATCACCAAAGAGAGAACCGCCGATATGAATGAGTTAACGCCAGGGCCGTCTATATTTTTAGGGTTCGTTATCGGCGTGGAGTGGCCACTTAGGTGTGAATGGCCGAGTCTCTTTTGCCATGGCATTATGAGCCGTCACACATCTCATCACATGCGTATCCCCCCCATACTGTGTTTTCGCATTCTGGGAACAATGTCACACCCAAAGCCAGAGCGTATCAGACTGCTCAGGTTGTTGTAGGGAGTCCAAATTGCTGTTGCCACCTCAGAGTCGGCGAAGAAGTTGACGCAAGGCTGACTGCAGAAAGTTTGGAGAACATAGACATGAGCCTTGTACAACCAGTCTTCTTACAGTCAGTCGTATGCATGTCAAGCAGAAGCTTTGGCAAGCATATTCCCGGATGGCGTGGTAGGACGTAGATTCTGCGTCAGACAGAGCCGGGTTTTGATAAGAAGCTGTCTATCTGAGCTTGGAGCCTTGCGTCAGACGTCCTTCGTTCTTAACAACCTGCCAAGATGCAACTGGCTATTCCCAAGGCGCCCCAGGTCGTTAAAGTGATCCTTGTTGGGATGTGGTCGTATGTGGTTTAGATAGATAGATATGATCTACCTAGCCCCGACCCCTTCTCCCGCCCTTTCGTGGCTTCGGGGGTGGCGGCGGCTCGCTATGAAGATGCCCCAGCAAATCAAGCGCCATTGTGTTGGTCCAATCGAGACAGCGGAAGTGAGTCGGCTCTGGGCTGGGTTGGGCCTTCGTTCTGGTGCTCACGCGTTTGGCCTCCTCCTTCTTACGTATTGTTTCTTTCTCGTTGCTCGTCTCCTCTGGAGGCTCAATATATCGAGCTCTGTTCTCCATGTTCACTACAATCTTCTCTTTGTAAAGTAGCAATTCCTTGCGTAGCTTGACCTCGTTGAAGCCACGGGGGTCGAGCCAATTCAGCAACGAGTCCACTTGGCTGGGTTCAGAGTAATATCCCCATTGCCGCGCATTGAACACGCTTGTACGTCCTTCCTCCATCTTCTTCCTCTGGGGCACCGTCATTTTGAACTTGATCTTATATTCATCCTCATACTGGGCGGGAAGATCGATGTAACCCTCGCGTTCCATATCATCGGGTCCTTGAACCCAAATAGAGCCGTTGGCATAACCAGCATGGGCTGTTGAGCTGTTTGGCAAGCCGGCATATGGCATCCCATTTCGTTCAAACCAGTAGTATCGATTCCAGAATCGATCCTTGCCCAAAACACGAGTTCTTCCGCAATCTGCCTCACGCAAGTCGTTGTCCGTGACGGCGATCTCGTCTTCGTACTTCTTGATCTCGTCCTCCTTTTTCCGAATATCCTTCAAAACCTTGAGGAATCGTTTCGACTGCTTCGGGGCCTTGGCCGCCAGTTCTGCCTCTTTCTTGCGCTCCTGTTCCTCGCGCTTTCGTTGGCGTTCTACTGCTCGATCCCCACCGCGCCGAAGGCTGCGGCGAGCCCGACCATCATCATCGCTCTCATTCCCATCCTCACTGGGGTCAACGGGCGATTCGTAGCCTCCGCTTGTCTTGACATCACCGTTGCTTTTGGCAACATCCGCGGTATCGGCAGGAGGCGACGGCGGCATATTGTCCGGTAAGAGGACCCTCCGCTCCTCATTGAGGGCTTTAAGTTCCTCCAAACTATAATCTTTGTTAGCTTGCATTGGCCACGAAGATAATCGAGGCTGTGAGACATACGCTTGCTTCCGATTACGTTGCAACTCGATTTTTTCTTTTCGATATACAGTCATGGTGGTAGCGCATTCTTCCATATAGCCACGAAGGGCTTTGGTCTCCATCGTTAGCATGCAAATGATTTGAAGAGTAGATATGCGAAGGTTGAAATCTAAGCTGGAGTACTGATCTCGAACAGACTCGCGACTGGGTTCCTCATCTGGAGGTACCAACTCCGCAAGCAGCTCCTCGCAGGCGGCTGTCTGTCTCGGGTTTTTCGAGAGTTGGTGCAAAAGCCCAACTATGATCATCTCCCAACCGCCATCTTGAAAGTTACGCTTCCTTAACTCTTCAATCCAATTAAACTCCGCAAGCAATTCGGGTGCGCGATGTTTCACGGCAACTTCGGGCGTCTTCTCCTTCTCAGCCGCTTCAGCCTCGGCTCTCAGTCGCTCTGCCTCCAACTTCGCGAGGCTACTCCTGGTGGCACGAACAGTTGGTTTTGGTTCGGGCTCCGGTTCGGGAGTTGGCGATGTGCTCCCGTCTTCCTCTTCCTCTTCGTTCTCATCCAACTCGGGTAGGTTTACCAGTAGCTCGCCACCGTCCACCTCTGAACTCACGATTTGCTTTAAGACCGCACAATGAATTTCGGTGAATAGTTCACACGGTGTATCGCTGTTGGCGATTTCAAGAGCTTGTATGAAATCATCAAACGTGAAGGAGTCTAGTTTAAATATCTCGCAGTACACGTTTAATGTGTCCCAGGTCTCTAACAACGGCCCAACAGACTTCATCTGGATCTTCTCGTTTCGCGCACAGCTGTCGACGACGCCCTCCGGTGGATCACGGCAGAGGAACTTCAGAGGCGGCCGTACATAATCGTCACGCGGGGGGAGTTGTAGGTCCTCAATGGGATATTTTGGTGGAGGAGTTGGAGGCGGCGGTGGTTCTGGCTGTGGGAACGTGACTGGCGGGGCGCTTTGCCGAAAGGGAACCGGGAAGTGGAAAGGATTATCCCCAGGAACGGGCGGCAATGGTCCATGGTCCTGGCCAAGAAACATATTCGAAGTACCCCCAACCTGTGCGCCGGGGTGGTTGTGTTGATGAACTCGATGCACTTTGTGGTTTTCGGGGCGGGTTTAAGCTCGGGTAGCCGAGCAGGACCTACGCTATGGAATGCGCCATTCATACCACCATTCATATCGTGTAAACCATTTGTGGGCTGGAGAGCGCGCTTCTGCGCTTGTTGTTGCTTGCGCTCGAGTAGCTTATTGTCGTATCGAAGGTGGGGAGGCACTCGAGTGTCAATATGGTATCGAGCAGCGACATCATGTTTAACAAGCCAAGCGCGCCATTCCAGGCTTCACGCGTGACAGTTTTCTTAATAAAAGACCGCAAAACCGATTTTGTGAATATTTTCCTGTCCCGGAATATGTGTTCGCTATCGACGACAGCCTCCTCGTCCGGTCGACCATCGATACTGGTGGAATAGCGTGAATAAGGTTGCGTTAACGTTCCGTCAGGTAGAACTTTACTTCCTAGCCGGGCCTTATCCCTAACAATACCCGTCAAACGTTCTCCCGTCACAAGCTGTATCGTCACAGACTCCCCAGGATAGTAGTCGGCCTTGAATTCATCGTAAATCATATCAACAAGGGTATCGATTCGTGAGATGGTCTGGAATTGCACCCGGCGGAGGACCGGGCCTTTAAGAGCTTCGGGAAATGCTTGATCGACCTCTTGCGCGCCAGCCAGCTACGGGCCCCCCCAATTAGATACTCGAATGTTGCCTTTTTGTTTGAAGAAGCGCAAACTCTTACCTCGCTTTTGAGGGCCTCGAAGAATGTCAGGCCAGAGTGACCGGTTATCTGGCAAATGAACCGGGGCTGCGAATACGTGAGCGGGAGCTAAGGTTATGCATGGTAAAATTTCTCATGTTAGTACAAACCTGATTATAAAAATCAATTCTGCCCATACCGGCCATTAGTAAGTACATGGTAGGTAAAGCGTACAGATTAGGATCGACCAGACCCAACTTACCGGTTTAAATATTCTTCGTACGTCGAAAAGACTTCACCAGTGTGAGGAATATGCCAGATCTAAAGCAACAAATGGGTTAATTGACAGCAAATCGAAGCTGCGCAGCGTGGGAGAGGTACCTCTACAGATTCATCGTCGATCTGAGGCGGTTGGAGGAACTGCACCGGCTTTCGCTTAAACAGAACCTATCCATGTAAGCCAGGCGCATGACACGACAGTGTGTCCTTGTCAACCTACCATGATGGCGAAGGGGGCGTGGGCGCAAAGGTACTGGGTTAGCCCGGGAAGAGGAGCTGCAAGGCTGAAGTCAGCCTCTTGGCTCGATGGGAATTTCACGTATAAGTGGACTGCAGAAGCGAAAACAGGGTGCAAAGAGCTTGTCTAGCAATGATTATTTGCGAATGCAAGGGCGTTGTGGCGGAAGTGAAGAGTGGTGGGCGGAGCAGCCGGGTTGTTGTCTAGGTTGCTGGATGCATGAGACATGATGTGTCAAATGGGCGACCTACGGATGCGAGGCTACGAGATTTATACCCAAGACGCGGTCAGTGGGCGTTGACGCGTTGAAGACATGGATACATTGGGCATGTGATGTGGATGTGGAACTGCACGATATCCGGAGCTGTGAGAGCAGGCTTGAGCGTGGCCGGCAAGCTCGTGGGCTGTGGGCAGGGGTGGGAAAGTTTTGTAGAAGGCCAATGGACGAGGANGGGGGAAGGGGGAGGAGTGTGACCCGGAGTGAGTAGGTAGGTAGGTAGTAGGAGGAAGAGGAGGGAAGAGGAGGAGAAGGAGGAGGAGACGATGCGCGTGTTGCGGCAGCGAGCGCACGAGAAAATGGCTGCGCTTGTTGAGGTTGATGATGTGGATGTGGTGCGATGGGGCGGTGTTCGACCTACTGAAAAGACGGCCGGAACCCTCGAGGGGGAGTTCCAGAAATATAACCAGGCGCTCGCGGTGCTCGCGGCACGCGAGCATCTGCGCGTTCTGGCTGGGGGGAATACACCCGGCGAGGAGAGCGAGAGGTTAGATTCTGTCCCGGCCTCGTTCACCTCGACGCTGCAGTACGCGCGCCTACGAGGCCGGTGCGAGACGCGCGAGGATGAGGAAGCACCTATCACGTGGCTTATCGACGGCGCGCACACTGCCGAGAGTTTGGCCGAAGTCGCGCGGTGGTATACGAGTAAGCTCGGTAACCGCGAAGGCGGGACTACGATCCTGCTATTCAACCAGCAAGACCGGGACGCGGCGCGCCTCGTCGGGGGACTGTTGCGGGACATCGAGGCCAACGCCACCAAACCCAACCCCGAGTCGTCTCATAACCAGGGAGAGCAGAAGAAACAGAACCAGCTCTTCGCCCACGCGGTCTTCACGCGAAACGAGATCCATCCCCGTGCCCTACCAAGTGCTACAGGAACAGAAACGGAGCCAGAGCGCGACCTCACCGTCCAGCACGCAGCAGCCGAAGTCGTGCGTAATATCTCCCGCAATACAACAACGAGCGTGGTAGATAACGTATCAGACGCGGTAGCCGAGATCCGAGCGATAGCGAAGCAGCAACAACAACAACAACAACGCCATGACACAGCCGGGCGAACGACCGTTCTCGTCACAGGCTCGCTGCATCTCGTGGGCGCGTTGTTGAGGACGCTGGAGCCGGATGCGGAGGATTAAGTGCGCGCACGTAAGTATACGTAAAGTATATTTCTTGCTTACTGGATGGAGTACTTAGATCGAGTGAGGGATGTCCCTGTGTGCGAAGCGGGCTACATACAAGCGATCCGAAAACTTGGGATGGAAATGACGATGTTATGTATGATTCAACACGGCGTGTACGATTCAACATATCCCCGGGCTGGTATTACGAGATTTTCTCTCGGCGAAAAGGAGAAAAGAGTTATGGAAAAATAATACAAAATGTTGCCCCGTAGTTTCTCTTCATCTATAGTAGAAGTATATTGGCATCTCTCGTTCGTGAGGGTGCGTTGCTAATGCCGCAAAGTAGTAGTTTATTTGCCTTCTTGGGGTAGGTATGTAGTAGGTTAGACTTCAGAATACAAAGCCATTGACTACTCCGGGCAGTATTCGACATTGGCGAATGTATACAGCAACTCTCCTATCTCCGCACTCGCCTCTTTGAAAAGCCTCTAAGATACTTGGACAGTACGACTGTCCGTTAGCCAAGGCCTACCCAGCCGAGTTGAACCAATCCACCACAAAAGCGGATGTAAATAGATATTTGGGTAGTATATACAATTCACCTCGAGCCAGCAATAACAAGTCGCAAGTCTATTTTATTTTTGCTATCATCATACACGGTGCGCTGGCCTCCCTCCATGTCTCTCTCGCTCATAGATGGACAACGGGAGGACAGACAGACAGACAGACAGATACAATGTACAGAGGACACAAAGGGAAAACAAAAGGCCCTCCTCCCATCCATCGGATATGGCTCTATGCGTCTATAGTTTTGCTATTCGGACAAGACAAGACATAAATTAGATAGGTACTCTTTCCTACTCTACCTGCAGACTCTGTAACCTCGCCTGCGTGGCGATGACCTAGATATTTCCCAATATTAGTTTCTAATTCCAGATTTATCACTAGGGAACGAAATTTGATGCTTACCTCGAGCGCCTGCTGAACCTCCAACACCTTCCTTACCTCACCCAACCAATCGCGGCTGAGCGTCTTCGCCCAGCCTTGAAGGCCATTCATCTCGCGCGCCGCAGCATCCAGGTTGCCCTCCTCGAGGTACGTCTGCGTGCGTGTGAGAATGCTCTCGACATCGTCGCCTTCCGCCAGCCCCTGTTTCTTGAACATGACTTTACTCAACATCCAGCTGGAGGCGTGGCTGGCGACGCCAGCATCTTCGGGGAGGAGGGACGCCTTGCGGACTTCGAGGGCAACGCGTCGGAAGCGGTCGATCAGCTGCGCCGAGGTGGCGATGCCGCGCTGGTAGGCGGAGGGGTTGATGGAGCTGATGGCAGCGTGGACAACGGGGTCCTCGGCCGAGATCTCCTTCAGAGCGACGAGTTCCCGGACGAACGGCCGCGGGTGCTCAGCGTCGTCGAGGCTGGCGCGTACCGCTTCGACGGCGACATGGAGCTGCTGTGTTCGCAGGTTCGTGTCGACGACGTCGTTCCAGCCCGTGGTAAGCTGTTCTAGCTCCTTGACAGCGGAACTCAGCTGTTCCAGCTTGCCGAGTCGGCCTTCGCGCTCTACCTCAACCTGGTCTTGGACATCCTGCACGAACCGGCGCTTGAGTTTAACTGCCTGCTCTAGAAGTCGATTCTTCAGCTTCTCCTCGTTCACACGCTTCTGCTGTTCAAGCTCGGTCTGCAGCCTTGAGTCGTATGTAGACTGGATCCGCTTCATCTCCTCTTCGAATTCAACTCTCCATTGGCTCTCTTGGGCGGCCATGATCTTCTCAACGCGGCTGACTAATTCGTTCGCTGCTGTCTCGAATTCTTGGACCTTGGATTCGACCTCGGTGGCGGCATTTTTCTCTACTCTGGCTTTGATATCGCGAATCTGGGAACCGACGCGGTCGAGTTTACTCTTCGCGAGGTGTATGGTGGAGGAGAAGCGTTCGTCGGCATTATCAGCATTAACAACAGTGATAATATCGTTGAGCATCTTGACAAGCTCCTGAATCACAGGCTCATCGGCATCCCTGACTTTGAGGGGATCGATAGGAGTCGGTGGTGGGAATCGAGAAGGCTCGTCAACCTCAGGTGGCTTGAAATTAGGCTGGCTTTTCTTGGTCGTGGGCTCCTTCTTGGATTCCTTCGCGGTTGTAGTTTCAAGCGCACGCCTAGTAGCCGCTGGTGCGGCAGGGGTTTGGTCGACCTTAGGGTTGGTGGCTGGCTCAGTCGCAGGAGCAGGTTGCTTGTTGTTTGGCTTCTTGGAAGAATTGCTGCTGCTGCCACTCGTGGCACTAGACTGACGACCTCCGGACTCGGTACTGTCGGCGACTCGCCATGAGGCACCACTTTGCGGGGCAATCTTGACCTGCGCACCAGTGTCTTTGCTTCGGGTGCCACTGTTCAGAGTGCCCGGGTACCGCTTTCGGAAGTCGGCCTCCTCGAAGTATAGAACAGCCTGCTCGCCAAACGGCACATACTCAGTGAAGAAATCGTGGAAGTTGTCGTTGATGCGCGAGTACCATACACCACCGCCAAAGGTTAAGGCACCCAGGAGAGTGAGGGTGAGAACATAGTTGCGCAGACGACGGAAGAATCCCCTCTTCTTGACAACAGGTTTCGTCGTCGCCCTTGTCGAAGAAGCCAAAGTCTCGGGTGCGGGGGGCGTGAGAGGAACGTCTTTCGAGGCAATTGTCGAGGCGGCAACCTTAGCGTCGGCTTTGGAAACGGCCTGCTTGCTCGCAGCTCCCGTGCTTGTCTCGGTCGTGGGTAGCTTGGGTGGTTTCGAGTCGTCGATTGAAGGCTTCTTCTCATCGGCAAAGCATCTCTTCACATGAAATCAGGTTAGAGTCGTGTGCAATCTGTGTGTGGCGCGCAACGGGCGAGATAGAATAAAACAAGACATACCCTCGCAACTGCGCCAGATCGGGCAATCGCGGGCTGCCATTGGCGGGCGCAGCAGCACCGATGGGCTTGCTGCCTACAGCCCGGACAGATCGCAACGAGTTCCGCAACATGAGGGCATCGAACGGCCGTCAAGAGGGCGCGGGAGACGTTGCGTTGTTTGTGAGGGAGAGGGAGTTGGGGTGGTCGTAAGGTTGCGAGGTTATGGAGACTTCGCTAGTTCGACTTCGAGACGTAAAAACCTCGGAAGCTTTTCTAAGCTTTGATCCGGACCTGGTGCAGCCAAGCCCACCATTGGATCACTAGGTAGGTTAGGTAGCAACCCGGTTCAGCGCTGGCCAGTGACGGCACAGGTGGATCCGTATTACCAGTAGGTACTGCTATAATATCGTCACTACCAACTACGGTATCTTTGAGCCTGTCAGTGCTGTCTTTGCTTTATTCCGTCTTCTCATTCCAGTGGTTTATGTCCACAATAGATTAAGGGTTAGGTAATGACTAGATTCGTACTATTTTTTCAATATCGTAGTGATGTATATCAGTTCAAACTGGGACAATTAGTGTTCTATCATATTACTACTTGTACTTCACAATGCTACAGCATGCAGTCTGTAGCTTTGTCTCTCTGCCCCATCGTCCGGTCACATCGCTAGGCTAACTAACGACTATATGAGACCAATGCTGTACTTCAGAATCTCATCAAGAATCTCAAGTATTAAAAAAACAAACCGACGGAAAGAAAAACCGTAATGCCGTCCTACCGAGCGAACCCCTAATAGAATGAATATACACCAGATTCGCAATTACTCTCTCCCTGTGTCTCACACTCGCACTCCTCACTATTGAAAGACCAATCTTCGCTCATACACACACATTCGCGCGCCCACTTACACCTCCGTCGTTCATCAGGTGCGAAGTCTTAGGAGGTAATATCGACGGCCCTCTGCTTGGCGACGACAGAGAATCGGCAATCCGGCGGGCGATATATAAAGTGTACGCTGTATAAGTAGCACAGATAGTAAGACATGAGAGCCTGATCCCTTCGTCGTCAGGACACAAAAATGCTGCAACAACGTTTCTAGCAGCTGCAAGGGCCTCCTGCCTGTGTGTCTCTACCCTCGGCCGGTCCCAGGTTAACGCCGCCCGGTCGTTGGCCAGGTCGAGTGTGGCGGGGGCCGACCTGATCTAGGGGCAGCTTCTTGGCGATGGCAGTGAACAGCTCTTGCACGTTCTCCGCCGTCTTGGCCGAGGTTTCGAAAAACAGTAGACCGGCCTCGTTGGCATACGCTTCCGCTTCGGCCGTCGGAACTGCGCGCTTATCGGGCTGTTCGTTTACCAAATCCAACTTGTTTCCAGCCAGCGCAATGATGATGTTCTCGTTCGCCTGTCGTTGCAGCTCTTTCACCCACGCTTTTGCCTTGTCTAGAGATGCCTATAATTGTCCGGGTCAGTCAAGCTACGGTCTCTCTCTGGCTGTAGAATAAAGCACATACAGATTGGGTGATATCGTAAACAACTACGGCACAGTTGGCATTTCGGTAGTACATGGGTGCCAGTGACTTATATCTCTCCTGGCCAGCAGTATCCCAGATCTCGAACTTGACAGTGGTGTTTTCGTCCAGAGATATAGTTTGTGTGAGGAAAGCAGCGCCGATAGTCGATTCTCTGTACGAGTCGAATTGATCCTAGACGAAGATAGGCATAAGCAACTAGACCCCGGAGCACAAGAAGTAGATGAGGTGCATCAAGTACCTTAACGAATCTCAACACTATCGAGCTCTGATCCACACATGTTAGCTTGTTCGGTATCCTCGGTTCGCATCGATGTCGTCTCCGTTACCTTTCCGACAGCGGACTCTCCTGGGCGTGCGTCAGTATCGGCCAGCACTATACAAGCAGCAGGGGCTCAGCATACCCAATAAAACTAGCTTGAATTGTGCAAAGCGGGCGTTCATGCCGCGACTTGCAGCAGGCCCTGGGCGAGAAGCCATTACGGAAATATCTGTGGTGTGGAAGGCCGAGTAGAGCGCAGATGGTTGCTGCGCGGTTATGACGGATCGAGAGACAAAGAAGGCCGATGGGGGGGGGACGGCGTATCTTATCGGGGCGGAAAGGAGCTTGGTGTACGCGGACGTCGATAGGGTGCAGGTGCAGAGAGCGGGCGCTGCGAGAATATGAGGCGACAAGACGAGAAGCTCAGTCGGCGATGGCGTGTCGTTGCAGCGGGAGTGGAATGGTGGTGGCTGGGAGAGGTGTTGGGGGTTTGGTGTCTGTCACTGCCTGGACATTTGATGAATGAAGTGACTTGGAAGCTTGATGGTTCCAGTGTGAGCTGAGTGGTGAGTATGAGTGGCTGAGCAGCCAGGATTGACTGGGGCCTTGTAGGTATCTGGTAGCCTGGCAAACTGCTGTACGACTGGGATTCAGGCTTAGCGACACGCCTTGGGGACCGCTTTTAGTGGCCGTAGGGCCATTCTAAGGTTCTGGATGACCCGTTTGATGTATGTAGGTAGTCAGGTGGGCAGCTAAAGTCCACTGTACACAGTAAAATTGGGTCACATCCTCTTAACAAACTGTGTGGGGGTCAGCTTACGTAGCACATCCCTCACCTCGACGGGTCGGGCTGGACCTTCAGGCGCCCCCCAAGGTGGTGGGGCAGCCATGTGAATATGCATCCAGGCGTCTGCTCGAATCTCACGCTATGTGGCTTATAGAAATATGGAAGGTGACACTTTCCCATACACACTTTTAGGGATTTAGAGGCTCAGGAGCTCGATCCAAACACGGTATCTAATTCATCACCATACCATCAAGTCTAAAAGTGTGGTGACAGCTCGAGCGCTACGAAGTCGGTACCATCTCCCGAGGCTCCTAGCCCAGAGAACGCGTCGTCGTGTTCAATTTCCATCGACGACCAACCCACCTTGGGCCTATCTCCCCCCGAAGCTATGAATGTGCGCCAGACCGTGCTATCTTGTCGCCCATCATGACGCTTCCGTACCGGGACATTAATGTCCACGTTTCTGCCGAATCCTACACATTCACATCGCCTTCTTCGCCCACTGCTCCGGCTCTAGTCATCGACAGGCCAACTGGCGATGTTCGTCTGAGCGAAACTGCCTCCGTTAGCAGCAAACGTGTTGCTCGCGTCTCTAGTATCGCCGGCATTCTAGGTGTCATTCGACTCAGACTAGGTAGGGGTTTCCATCCTACATCAACCTAACATGGAGGATTGACTAACTAGATAGACAAATATGCCATCGTCATCACGAAAGCCCAGCCCGTGGGCCGCCTCAAGGGACACATGGTGTACAAGGTTATCTCGACAGACTTCCTACCGATGCGAGAACGTCAGATTCGCGACCCTGATGAAGACCAATTCTTGTTTCTCCTCAAGACCTTCATCATGACCGGCCCCATATATTTCTCCTATTCGATCGATCTCACCAACAGCTTCCAAAGGCAGGCTTCTATCGACAACTCCGCCCCCCTCTGGATGCGCGCAGACGATCGCTTCTTCTGGAACAGGTTTGTTCAGTCAGATTTCATCAACTTCCGAAAGTTGGGAAACCGGTCCCAGCAAGGTCCGCAGCCCGCCGTCGACCCCTTCATCCTGCCATTGATATGGGGTACACTTGAAATACGCCCCACCAAGCTCAAGGGCACACCCCTGACCATTGTTCTTATCACAAGAAAGTCGCGATACCGAGCCGGAACCAGATATTTTACCAGAGGTATCGATGAGGAAGGGCACGCCGCCAATTACAATGAAACCGAGCAGGTCGTAGTCTGTAACGACACAGGTGGTGGTCTGGGTGGATATGCAGGAAGCACTGATATGCAAAGTGGCAAGTTCGGGGCTTCCGATGGACCGGAAATGCAAGTCATGTCTTATGTCCAAACCCGTGGAAGTGTCCCCGTCTATTGGTCCGAGATCAACGCCCTCAAGTATACCCCAAAGCTTCAGGTTCGCGGGATTGAAACTGCCCTCTCCGCCGCCAAGAAACACTTTGACGAGCAGATTCGCATATATGGTGACAATTATCTCGTCAATCTAGTCAACCAAAAGGGCCGCGAAAAGCGCATAAAGGACGCATATGAACAAATGGTGGAAATGCTTCTAACCTCGAAAGCTGAATCAGTCAGTAAAGACCATATCACGGACGAGAAATTCCGTGTCGTCGAACCCACTACTGCTAAACAGGAGTTCGACCGCTTGCATTACGTTTACTTCGACTTTCACCATGAGACTAAGGGGCTCCAGATGCATCGCGCTATGATGCTGGTTGATAAGTTGCATGATGCGTTGATAGCGCAACAGTATTTTCGAGGTATTGATATGCCTGCAAACTCTGGCCTGGAGACGAGGAACTTCCAGACGAGTGTCGTACGAACAAATTGCATGGACTCGCTTGACCGTACAAATGTGGTCCAGAGCATGCTTGCCAGATGGACTTTAGATCGCATCTTCGTAGACCTGGGCCTGCTTCAACGAGGCGAGACTTTTGCTACGGCCGACCCAGCCTTCGAATTCCTCTTCCGTAATCTGTGGGCAGATAATGCCGACACGGTATCCAAAGCATATTCCGGCACTGGAGCTATGAAAACAGACCTCACACGCTTAGGCAAGCGTACCAAACAAGGGACTCTCCAGGACGGTAACATTGCCGTGACTCGATACTATCTGAACAATTTCCGAGACGGGCCCCGCCAGGACGCTTATGACCTGTTCCTAGGCGCTTATGAGCCCACCACTGCTAATATCGGCTCATCCCTCATATTCGCCGACCGTAGGCCGATTCTCATCCAGAGTGTCCCTTACATCCTCGCTTTCAGCATATTCTTCGTCTTTCTGGGCTTGTTTAGCAAGCGCCTGCCGGACTCCACCATCCTACCTATGCGCATATTCATCCTCTTCTGGCTAGTAGTAAGTGGTTGGAGTCTGAATTTTATCCTCCAGAATGGCATGCTATTTGTAAGTGGCAAACTGGTCACCGACGGTCATCAAAGGATCGGCTTCACTCAAACGATTGTACTAACACTTGTCGTAGGTTAACTGGCCAAAGCTGAATCCACGACCGTGGGCTATAGAGGGCTACCAGGAGACAATCGGAAAGATTAGAAAAGGCAAGGTGATCGGCTCTTTTGTCGCAAGACATGAACGGGGACTGAGCACAGCGAGATACCTGAATGCAGAGGAGGGAAAGAAGAGAATTGAGTAACCTGCTAGCTTAGGTTCTTCTACTTGTTAAACATTCTTAAAGAAAGCATAGGCGGGTTTTTGTCTTGGACTCTTCCCCTTTATACGCTTCATAGTTGGAAGCGAACTATGTTCAATTTGTGGCCGGGACGTTGTAAATATATATTAATTAGATGTTATAATCGCCTAGGTCTTTAATTAAAACACTTGGTATACTATTTTATAATGCTATTTATTAACCTCTATAGGAATCGATCAATAAAGTGCTGATCATTATGGGCCAACGGGAGGTAGCTTGTAACAGTCAGTGTACCTCTCGCACATATAAGAGGCATATATACCATCATCAATGCGCAAAATGCACGACCGAAACATGGTCAACCACAACGGTGGATTAGAGACAAAAGAAAACACATAATCTAGATATAGCAAGCAGGACTTTAAAATTCGAGATAATGTCAAATATGAAAAAGGAAGCTCTCGATCGGGGAATCGAACCCCGGCCACCTGCGAATTGTACCATGACAAGCAGGTATCCTGACCACTAGACCAATCGAGATATCTTAACGGCGATTAGCTGTTGGCCGCTTTTGTTCCTAAGACATCCTACCTATATCACGGTGTCTCAATCCAGTTGGACCCGAAATGTTTTTCAGGGCAGGCAAGCAAGTCAATTTCCGCATCCATCACAGTCGAGTCAGTCCTGCGCCGTTTCTAACAATTAGGCCGCTTTCATACAATTGTGCTGTTGATGTGCTTTATTCTTACTTCACCTACTTGCTCGATTCTCTGACATGTTCCACCTCCCTAAAATTATTAGTTCTGTCTTTCACCTACAAACTGACGGTGAGTAAGAAGTTCTGCGCTGAGTGAACTTGAACGTTCATTGGAGAATAGCCTTTTGACATCGCTGAAGTTGAATAACAGCCCTAGGGTCTCTATTTAACATAATATCGTCCATCCTTGCCATCTACTTATTGTGATTGCACCAGACCTAAGGTGGTCATCAATCCTTCATTATGACGTTTTTACTTCGGCACTTACCCGGTACATCACCTTGCCCGCACAGTTGTATCATTGATGAGCCCACGTTGTGGTTTGAGTCCTCTTCTCCAGGGTTAAGAATGCTGCGAAAAATAATAGCAATTTCAACTCATTGTGTGTATACTCACAATCTAACAACTTATGACTTAACATATCTTCATCTTCATCTTTGCAAGTATCTCCATGCACTTGTTTAGTGCATCACAAAAGAGCACTCTGCTTTTGGCAATATGTCGCGCAATGGACGGGCCGACAATTAGTTCTCCACAAATCATAATGGGCGAATGGTCTAGGGGTATGATACTCCCTTCGCATCACTAAAAATACTTGGAATGACGCGTCTGGGAGGGGTCCGGGGTTCAATTCCCCGTTCGTCCATATATTTTGCTCTCATTCATTGAGATGGACCGTTTTTTGCTTTTTTATAATTATCTTAATGATTAAATACTAGTAGTGAAGCTAATAGCGGAGCAGGAAGACGTTCCGTGAGGGGCTGTGATGCCGCACCCCTCCAAAAACACCTCAATAAGGACTTAGATGCCACTGAGAGATTAATAGCGCATTGAGTTAATGCTAGAATGAAATATTATGGTTACCTCGGCTTTACATGAGGTTGAGTACTTTAGACCGCCTCGAGCGTGAAGACAACGAGATAATTTTGCTAAACTGGCGATGGGATTTACAGGATTTACTTGCTCACCTACATACTTGCTATCTTCAAAATGTCACTATGCCAAAGTAGTTAGTAGCTCAACGAGGTACCTAATTCCTTACATCCTCTTCGTTGTTTGTTAATTGATGTTATGGTTTTCAGTGTCTCTAAAAGGTCTCTCCTACTACAGGATAAAATACTCGATACCGAAGTATGTATAGCAAGAACAGCCAATTAGATCTCATGAGCAAAACAGTCCCTGTTAACCTCGTAGCCAATACCTACCTCCCTAAAAGTCCAGTGCAGCCTTATGCAATTGGTCGCAAGTTGAGGGTTTCCCAAAATTTAAGGTCGCTAATTGGAAGTTGGTGGAGTGTGTGTAACCCACAGGATGACATAACGATCTTGCTACCTACTAAGGCAAACCCCTTTGTAATCAGGACTTTGTCAGTGGTAAATACGTAGTTTAAAGTAGATAGGTAGTATCGGCCGACGACGATCAGGTATACTATAATCCGAGCCTCATATCAGGCACTGACTGTCACGAACCCAAGTATGCGGTAGGCAATAGACTCTTGTTGTTGCACGAGGGGTTCTAAACACCTACGTGAGGCTATTCTGACTATAATTATACAGAAGTCCCTTTGTCTCTATGCCTTGTGACACTACCTTAGCAGCAGTATGAACTTTTCTGAGTGTAAATTCCATATCTCCGTCAGCCGATTTCTTTGCATTACTTACGGTTACCAACTTGCTTGAAGTCTGTAGAGCAGTAGCTGATTCTCTGACTAGGTTGTTGCTTTGAACATCTCTTCAGATTCTTAGTAATTATTTTCGAATCTTTTTAGCTTCAGGATATCTAGTTACTGCTGTTTAAAATGTCAGATTGCTTGTTTTTTATCTTAGCATCGTGTCATGCCGTCTATTAGTGAGTGGGTTTGGGGATGGTTGGATTGCATTCTTTATTACCAGGGGCGAGATCGGTTATAGGTATAGCTTAATCTATAAAACTACAGTGAAACCGTTGGAGGAAGACACATGATGCCGCGATTATCCTTTAGTCTAGACGACGGCTCGATGTTTGTTCACCGTGTTCGGCCAACAGGTACGGAATTGAAGCTCTTTTCTGGACACCAGATTCCGATCGGAACTGCAATGTCGTGGCCCAGCTTTTCGTTATAGAACCAAGGCTATTAGCCATCACATGCAGGTGAGTGGATTTTTGAAATACTATTATGCTACCAAATTAGTTCTACCCAAATATCGTACAAGCGACTGGATATTGTTGGGTAGGTGATGTCTAGAGTTTTCATTCTGCTTCGAACTACGCCAACCACCTCTAGCGTGGCCAACCACAACGATAAAGCGCGATGACAATGTATAGCAGCTCTACGTTCTACAATCCAATAAGTACTAATGGCAACTTTAATCTACCCTGATGTACCCACCAAGCAATACATTCAGATTCCTGGCCTAGAAAAATTGAGACCCTGGCCGTCAGGTGCTGATTGCTTTCTGAGAATGATTCATTTGATAGAAGCTATGTACCATACAAGTTAATAAAGGGTTAAACATGAAAGCTCTAGCGAAGAACGTGAAGCTAGGATATCGTTCGCCTTAGGTTACGGTAGTTAGAGTGCTAATAGCTATTAAGGTCAATAACATGGTTTGAAATACGCCTGGGAACATTGGAGAGGACCCTAATTAAAAGCAGAAAGGTGTAAGATCACAGACATCAATGTTATAGCATTCCTTGCTACAGCTACTTCTGTATCTCTCTATAATACTCTCTTCGTAGCATTTCAACTCTAGTACCACATCCATGAAGATGGAAACGCTGAGATGATTTGTGTTTCTTCAATTTTCGTCGGTTTCGGTTTGAGTGAGTGTTTAGTTGAGCGCAAGATGCAGTAGCCTTTTCCTGTCTTGCCACAGATCCGAGATCACTCTGCTTGGAGTTTAAGCCCTTAAGATAGCTTTGGCGTCTTCTCAGGCTTTGCCGGCTCTTCATATGACGGAGGTGTCCAGAATGGGCTAGGGAGGGTCACTGATATAAGGGGGGTTTCTCTACATCAGTCCAAGTCCAGGGCCGCCGGTTTAAAGGTGATATCGGGTTGATTATACTGCAGGTATTGGTCTTTCCGGATGAACTGATTATGCTTCCGTTGACAACTATCTTCGCTATTAGACGAACCATAGGAGATGCACCGCCCCTCAAGTTTTAATAGCAATACTTGACCCTTGGATCTGGTGACCTTGCTGATGCTAAGATTTGAAGAAAAGACGTGTTAATGCCGGCTAGATGAGTCACTGGGTAAACAGAATCAATCATTATTTTTATCACACTTAGATAACTGGAGTGGAAATTGTGAGCTTTATCGTAGCAATGGCTATTAACTCCGGGTGTTGAGAGGTCTAGCGCCGCATCACGCATTAAATTCGGCACTGACATCTTTAACTAGATACTGTGAACAAGGCCTTGGCACTGTAGAATCATTTCATGACATGTAGGCTTCGATTCAATCCCAAAGCA
Source organism: Xylaria polymorpha (assembly GCA_003426235.1). Lineage (NCBI taxonomy): Eukaryota > Fungi > Ascomycota > Sordariomycetes > Xylariales > Xylariaceae > Xylaria > Xylaria polymorpha. The sequence continues at coordinate 19,650 of NQIM01000040.1, read as the reverse complement.
AGCTATCAGTACTTCGGTGGAGATAGACAACATTGTTCATATTTCCATATGCGTTGAAGGAGGTATACTTCAGCTTCTTCGGGTGTTGACCCCTATACCAACGACATGTATAGCTACCTACAGAATAAAGAAAAGGAAAGAAAAAAAAAAAAAATTTTCAATGCGTACTGATTTATCAAATCGGAGGCGGTTTGCCCATCGTCTATGAACCAACCTACGGTGGGTTTTTATCACTGCCTCAGGCTACAATGGACTGGCAAACACCACAGCACAGGCCTCTTTTCTTACCTACTGTACCTGGGTATTGTCTCACGACAATTGACCCGCCCATTCGTATCATCCCATTTCTACCCCCACATACTCATTAAATAGAGATGTCATTCGACCACTCATTCCCCTCTACTAATGCGGTGTTCTATCTCTAATCTGAGACAGATTCGTACAAGCCGCTTTGACCATTTCCAGCGAAATTTTTGACGCCTTCTAATTTATCATCCTGCGGTTTGCCATTCAAGCATCTCCCCTGCATTCGAAATAGCACCAAGCACCTAACCAATATTGATTTATTAATGCGCGTGCACTCTATCAACGCCACCCGGAGCAAACTACATTTATATCAATCTCCCTAGACTCTGTTCCGGTTCATTCGGCATATATAAACCGTTCTTGTTCCTCTGTCACTTTACAATTAATTTCAACCGCAAGCCAACCGCGACGACCTGGAAAGACTTCGTTTTCATGCTATCAGAGAACGAACAATTGCTCAGCGCTCTGCTTCAGCGATACAGGTAAGCTCTCTCTATCTGACTCATGCTCACTAGGCATTTTAATCTAATCCACAAGCAGTTCCCTGGGTACGGTTAAGTTGAGCAGTTATCCTACTAGCTCCCGCGACCATTGTCGGCTTCAGTCAACCAAACTGGAACCGGCCAACCTCTTCTACACATACCCTCCCACCCGAAATTGAGAAAGGATGTGTCGCCAAATCTATCTCCGATTTCAGGACTGCCCCTGCGAGCTGCAGTACCGGCTGGAGGAGTGCGAACACGGGAGATCGGACCCCCGGTGCCACGAGATCAAGGCGTCCCTGATGTAGAGCAACAAGGACTGCTGCCACTGGCACCAATGGTGGAACGCGATGCGGAACAAGGCGCACGAGGACGCGCGACGGGTGGCTAGGCGCCACCGCCGACAACAGCGACGGAGAGGCTACATCTCGCCTTACCACGAGAGCCCCGTCGACCTCGAGAAATACGACGACGAGATGGGCAAACTGAACGCGGACGCCACCGCGTGCTGGGCCGAGACCTATGACCAGCAGTGTGAGGTCGCGCAGGCGAAGAAGAAACTCAAGAACGGCAAATTCTACTCTCGCCCACTTGCTACAGGATGCGCCGCGAATTTCGAGATTTTCGGCACTCCGAGAATGGCGTCGTTCCTGGACTAGAGATGCTTTTTTCTTTTCTCCCTTCCGGCGCGCGCGACGATCTATGACGGTTGCCTTTTCCTCGTCATACTGCATGCTGCGCAAGTTTTAATTGCTAGCGTGATGCGGTTACGGCGATGAGACAACGGAGCAAGAGTATAGAGGCTGCTCAACAGTCATATCTTGTCCTCATTCGGATGGTCGGATTATTTGGGATGAGGGGCTTCAAGGAAAAAGAAATCGCAAAACTAGAATACTGATATAATGGAGGAGACAATAGGCCTGTGGAATTGGACATATTAGTGAAAGGGTGTTTCGCATTTTATCTAGACGGTGGCTTAGGGAGAAAGACGTGGGAGGCCCTGAAGGAGGGGACATCGGAGGGTTACAACTGAGTGGGGGATGTGCTTAGAACGCCAGCGATCATTTCAGCATATAAATAGGAATCGAATCAATTAACATATTACCAGTCCAAGCTCAACAATTATACGAATGCTGCTATGACCTATGATGGGTATGATGGGAATCATGCAAAGCATCAGAAGTGAGGCGAATGAATATTTCTATCGGATTTGCCCACTTGCCGTCTTTGGATTAATTGAAATTTGGAGCGGTTTCCTACTGCACACTAACGACCACTTGGCTACAGCGCACCCCGCTTGTCAGACCGAGCAGGGATTTAAATTGAAAATTCCTGTTTAGTCTAGATCCTAGATAATCCTCCTACGTTTGGGCCGGCGGCGTTCACACAAAACTCGGGTTGCTGATACTGTGATATCAAGACTTAGCGCTACCCGCACTAAAAACGGGTGCATATTCCGTGTTGGAAACGGGTGGCGAGGCATAAAAACCGCTTCTTATCTTCACAGGGAGCTGAGTCGGTCGTGCAGGCCGTCACAATCCCTGCTCCTTGGAAAGTGAGACGAGACACACACTGCAACAGTACGCTGCAGTCCGAGTCGTGCCGATTTGTTTCTGACTCCACTCGCGGAGCACCTGTGAGTCTGGTATGGCACCATGAACTGCAGCAGCGGATGGGAGATGCATATGCATGGCGAGGTTCCGGCATTTAGGTCCTGAGTTGGGGTTAGATCGTTCTAATTTCTCGCATAAGCAGCGAGGGAGATTTCTACAGCAAGGTTAGGGACTCCTTTTCTTAGCAGAGAAGGCAACCAATTGGATCGTCGTGGAGGTATTGACTGATGGATTGAAAATCACCGGTCTGTCTGCCTTCGGAGGTAGCACTACAGACACTGCCGAGCGGGGAAACGGAACGATGTAATTGGTGATACAATATGATAGTGATGTAAGTAGGAAGCAGTCACTTACGTACCTAAGGTAGGTAGTGTACCTATTGGAAAATGACACTTTGCCAAACGACCGCGGGAAGTTCCCCTGAGACTCACATCCATGGGCTATAAGACAATAACTGACACTAAACTACCGTGCGTACTCAGGGCTACCTAGGTACTATAAGATCGGTACAGTACTAAAGAACTTGAACGGCGATTTTGGGGTATGACCGACGCGGCGCCATGCGGTCAGTTCCTCGGGGCAATTGATGTATGCCTATATCAATTGACTGTAGCGACAACCAGGACTGATATTGTGGTAGAATGTATTTATTGACTCATTGTCCTCGGGAGCGAAAGAACCCTCTCATTATCACAGTGTTCTCAAAATCGTTGATTGTCGCGTGGAATGTACAGTATCTACAGTGGCATTGCTTTTCTGATGCCGCAGGGAGCTTCTGGAACAAGCCTGTATTTAATCCCTGGTTCTGCCCTGGCTAGGACCTGAAGGCTGGCTTGGTCTCAAACATCCCCTGCTAGTTCGCCCTATAATCCATTAAACCCCGGCTAACCAATGCCCTGGGCGAGTCCTTTGACTCCGCTATGGCGTTCCAAAACCCCCGCCTATCACGCCAACTTGGGACAAACCAGATGGGCTGTGGTTGGCGCTAGTCCTGTTCGGGGGTTAATGAGTCAGGTGATTTCGCGGCAGTATCCCGTTCTCTCAGACGCGTGGGCCAACGTCCATCGTCACTTAAGCGTGTTTGCCTGACGAGACGGGCTGCTTTTTATTACTACTACAGGCATTCACGCAGCAGCGTCGCCTCCCGACATGGGTCGCCCACTATATAACGAGCGGCGCCCCCGAAAATTTCTCTTCTTCTACTTATTCAAAAAGAAGGGGCTTCAACAGGTAGGCAAAGCATCTCGTTTCATCATCGTTGTCGTTTGGTCTTTTCATTTACATCACTTTTCTCGCATTTCATCGCATGACAATCTACCACAACATCGATCAAATGCAATAATTGGACTCGAGTCTTCGACAACCCGAGTCAATAGCAACTTGCGACCGAGGCATTTCTCTCCATCTTCGAACTCTGATTACCCATCGGTCGGAGATTAAAACGGTCGCACACATCCACCCAACTCTACACACATCCGCCATTTCAACATGTTCAGCAAACGCTTCGATCCGCCTCCAAGCAAGAGCTTCTCCAAAGGCCACAAATCGAGCAAGTCAGGTACATCTTTCAGCAAAAGCTATGGCGTTACCAAGACTCGACCTGATTCCCGTCGTCGCTTGACGACGTCTATGTCTCAACACATGGACGCAACTATGTCGCCGGAAAGGTATAAACAACTCATATTCTCATTCCATCATTCCACCATTTCATTTCTAACATGCTGGATGTACACAGCAACTTGACATCGTCCATCGTGACCCTCGTCATCGGTCGGGACCAGCGAATCTTCGCAGCGCACGAAGACGTGCTCTGTGCATCGCCCTGGTTTCAACAGACACTGTCGGATCAATACATGGACCCGCAGCATGGCAAACGCATACACCTGCCAGATGACGAACCGGAGATCTTCTCGTCCATCCTCGAGTATCTCTACAAGGGTGACTACTACCCGCGATTGATCCACAACAAGCGTCGCAACTCGTGGGAGATCGAGCAGCTCGACGAGGAGCGTGGATCTAGCGAATCAACCATCTATCATCACGCTGTCGATGGCGATATCCTCAAGGACACCGTCATCTATTGCACGGCCGATAAATATGGGATGGAAGAACTGAAGCGTGTTGCGCTGCGGAAGCAGGGTCTTCGTAAGTTTATGCCTGCACATCCCTATCATTCTCTTTAATGCACGCTAACGATAGTGATGACAGAGTCCGGTATCCAATGTAGCACCATCCTGGCGTCGGCCCGCTACGCCTACGCCAACACACCCGACACCGACTCCAAGCTTCGAGCGCACTATCTCGCCCTCATAATCCGCAGCCGCAGCACCTTCAAACGCAGCGGCACCATGCAACTGGAGATGTATAACGGCGGGTCACAGCTGTTCTTCGATCTCTTCGTCGCTCTATGTAATCACGTGGATGATATTTCGTCCAGTGCTTCGTAAGTGTCTCGCACGGCTGGCCTGTCGTTTCTTCAACTAATATCAATTTCATAGAAACACGCCGCGGAGCAACCGCCACTTCTTCTAGGCACCTATTTTAATATTCCCTTTGTTCTCATGCCTCCCCTATGTCAACCTTTACTTTCGGTTCCCATCTTATTATTTGCGAACCCCATCATCGTCGCCTTCTACGTCGTGGGCGATGAATCTAATGATCCACGTTATGTTTTTCACCCTGCCCTTCCCTCCGACGGGCTTGCTTGTCTTCATGTTTTCTGGGCTTTGGCACACTCATACAAATATCACAAATGGCGTTCCGGTGTTTATCTCCATGAGAGATGGATTTGTTCTTGGACTCTTTTCTGTTCAGTTCACGACCCCTGTATCATTACCATTACACCGACGCCGTTTCAAGCAGACTGAGACGGGGCAATAATATCTCGCCGTCGCGGATCTGCATGTTTTTGTTATTTTTCCTTCTGGGCGATGGTGTTTTCCGCCCGAGAAATACCCGCGAGAAACACCAAAAAGAGCAAGGTCGGACCGAGGGGCTGCGAGGAGACGGGGGTTACCCAGATTGCAAAATCGGAGGATCTCTTCGCGTTTTTGAAGTTTCGTTAAGCATTCCTATCTGTTTTTCCTGTCTTGAGATGATAGGACCCATGTACCATTACACTTCTAGACTATCGTTCACATAAGGGTTCACATCCTTCCTCCCCAACAGAAGGGAGGTGGGAAAAAGAGACGGGACGGGGCTGCGCTTCTCTCCCACCCTAGGGACCACGAGAGAAGATGAGATAGCGGGCTCGAACAGACGAAATTGATGCATGATGATGATTGATAGATTGCCGTTCTTGTATATACTTTTCGAATAATCCCTTGATGCTTTGGTGGACTTCCGTGTTTGAGTCATGCGTGAGGTACTTCCTACTCAGACTTGCAGCCGGACCGCACTCCCTAGGTACCTACGTTTTGGAGACGCTCCGGACCACTATGCTAAGCATGATATGATACCTGCAGTGGAAAGGTGGTTAAGGGGCAACTCGTGGGGCACCAACCGCCTGGCAAGGTGCCTGATGATTGTACGGGAGACGATCCATAGATGCAGGGATTCAAGAACCTTCAGTGGAGTTGGGGGTGACAATTGCCCTGTTAGAAGACGGGGCTACCAAACATGGAGGCCAAAAGGTAGCAGAAAAATGAGGCGTAGATTGAAAGGAATTCTGTCACAGCTGTGTACATACTGCAACCATGATGTAAAGACACTAAACAGGGAAGCCACTATCCCTACTACTCCCCGAGCAAGGTTGCCCGAGAGAAATTTTCCGGCGTCTCAATGGTCCTGAAGCAAGCCTCTTCGTTTCTCTCCAAGTCGTCTGAAAAGGCGTTCAACGAAGGTGTGATATATAGCCTCCTGTTCGGGTGTCATGTATAGAGAGACTTGTAGGTTCCGTCGCTAGCCCTCGATCCAGATGCACTCAATACTTCTGAAGCCCGTATCGAACAGCAACTCTAAGCTGCACGGCGACTCGTCAAAACTGCTAAAACCAAAGCGAAACAAGACAAAGTCGACTATACCGAACCCGAACTACAGTAACCACTAAACCTTTTCGTTGCTAGAGATTAACTGCCCGATGCTGATATCCTCAAGAACAATAAGGCCGCTAAACCTTAGTACACTCTCAACAAGATTCTAGCGATCCAGCTCGCATTTAAGGCACATGAAACGGCCATGTACATCGTTCGCCGCGTCGTTGCTGCCAAATCCAAGACCAAGGTACTCCCTCTTGACGAACAGGTGTACGTACAGAAGGCCTAAATCTGATTATCGACAGCAAGCCAGTCCTCATGGACGACACGCTCTCACATCTTTAAAAAGCACAATCGTAGTAAGAGATAGATGATGCACGGGTGCAGGCGTCGCTGCAAGGGGACGGGGAACCCCCCTTTTCTAGGACGATCAACAATTCTCAGGCGTACATATCTCTATCCAGACCTTCACCAGGTTTTGCCCTTATAACTACGCTATAACAAGTTCATAGCTGTTGCAGCGATTCTTTCACGTTGTGTTTATTCACTACCTAAGAAACTTGCAATGTTTAATAGAATTCCTCTGTCCATCAAGGCTGAATCCGAATTTGGTTAGCAGTAGGCTGGAATAAGCATCGGCTAAGCAAGGCTCAATGGTCTAGTGGTATGATTCTCGCTTTGGGTTCTTGTCAACTATGCGAGAGGCCCCGGGTTCGAATCCCGGTTGAGCCCAACTTTTATGTTGAGATTCTGCGTTTATTTCTTTTGCTTATTTTTGTTAAGATGTTTTAGAACTACTGTGTTCCTGCTGCATAGAATATTAAGTCGTCACTGCCCAGCCAACTCTGGCGGGCCCTACCTACGAGCAACTATCCTAGGATGTCCTCCCAGCCACAGCATCAATTGGATTGCCTGGCCCGAAACGTGTGTTGATACCTACGATCCAAAACTTCAAGGAGGCGTTCCGTAAACAAGAGGAGTTGATTGCGAGGACAAGCAGGGTGGTGATAGCAGTGTTGGTGGTTTGCTACCCACCCCACTTGCCTGAACTGGATGTAAATGAAGCTGGTGCTTATTCTGTTACTCATTGAACTTGTTTTTAAGGTCTTGCCACAGCACGCCTACTGTATCAATGAAACGTCGAGTAGCGGGATTTCTAGCGTTCCAAATAACTATGCACCCTCGAGGCCTATTTTTATTTTCGTCGCGGACACTGCCCGTCAGTCATCTAGATTTCGGAAGCAAAGCACGAGTTTATCTGCCTCGCCGCCATCCTGCTCTCCATCAACAAGCTTAGCTACCTTAGGTAGGTATACAGTAGTATTTCATACATAGCCCCGGCATGCACCAGAGACAAAATTTCGTCCGTGATTCGCCAATTCCAATTCCGGATAAGAGTCACTGAGGTAAGTAGCAAAGTACTGACACCCGTTGTCGGGGCTTAAGTGCTTGCATTAGGCTGTCGGTATGGCATAATAGTGGTAGCCTCACTAATAATAAGTGCATCGGTGAGGCGAGGGTGCAGTACATCTACCTAGGGCCGGCCCGTGGGCGATGACTCTAGGATGAGTGAGTCATTGTCGCAAATACTACGCTGCCGCCCTATTCGTACTAACCAAGGAGGGTAGGGAGGGTATTTGCGTCTGGTGGTCTCTTCTAGTTGGGTACTGTAGATCGAGGCGCACAAGCGTAAGTGACAAAGACGGAATGGAACTGTTTCATGGCAGTCCTGCCTGCTTTATTCGTAGATGCGGATCTTGCCATAGCGGCGCTATGGCCGCATGCAAGCCTGCACCATAGTTACCTATCTGCCTATCTATATTATGTGCCTTCTTCTTGCCACCCGTATTTCATATGACGGCCCCGACTCGGGTCTCCTGCAAGGCTGCCCAATGACGATATCTATATTCTCAAAATGCCCACTAATGACAATGAACTCGCATCCTCGCCTCTCTCGCCGTTGCCATGCACCTTGCAGCGCTATCATGTGCATGTGTGCATCCCTTACTTAGAAGTCTCGCAGCCCGTATTGACTCATACCCCCGTTCCAGGGAAGGCACCAGATTTGCTCAAGACGACAAAGCCGCGTTCGTGTGCGATGTATCCTTTCATGAGATTCTAGATTGTAGTGTTAGTAGATGTGCCTCGTAGAGTATCGGCTCAAAGCTTATAGTCAGAGACGGTGTGTGGGGGCTGCATAGGCCTGGGATGAGGCAAATCGACGACATTAAACCGACTGATTTATTGGAAGGGAAGAGTGGGATGCGGCTGGGCTGTCAGAAGTAGAATCGGAACCGGTGATCAGGTTCATGCATGATCTGTGCTCATGACGTACCTTGTATATCATGTTGGCCATTAGACATTCAACCTCATCCGCGTCGATAGCCTCTCCACTGCTCATCTGGACGGCTGCCGTGAACTCGGTGATAGGAATTCTCGTTCTCCGTACAGGTGCCGCTCCTTCTTTCGCTTCCTCGAATCCTCCTGCTATGAATACCTTGCGCAACAAATTACGCAATACGATGTCACGCCCACGCTCTAATGTCAAATAGACGCGACGCTTTATGAATTCGTCTTCACCGTCGCGCAAAGCGATATCGAATGCCCGTAGATCAGCTTTCTTGATAGCACGAGCTAACGGGGAAAATAGCCTTTGTAGGCCGGGAAATGGCTCAAGAAGTTGTGCGCTGGGCAGTGTGTGGGTGGTCAAAAGGCGGCACGGGACAAGGTAAGTTAGGATAAGCCTGTAGAATATTAGGATCAACACTATTGAACAGAGGTGCGTATATGCATACTCGAGATTTCGTCGCGAAGTCTTATGGCACATTAGCCATGCCATCTCGAGATGTTTTTCAGCCTGAAATTTTGTTAGTCATTGTCAATACTGAATCGGGTATTCTTTGGGCCACGGACCTCAACGTAGTTTTCCTCGAGAAATGCCAAGACACCTTCATAGTACTTAAAGGTGACCTGCTGTGACTTAGGGAACTTATCGATTGGGGGAATATCAGCTCGACCGGCCGATATCACTCTCAAGATATTCTTCGAGAGCGGTTCTGAATGTAGCTTGAAGTAAGTCTTGAACAGAAGATTAACAGCGTAATAGACACCCCATTTACGAGATTCTTCCAAGGGAGCCCTAATTCATATCAGCGGGAGGCCGAGATGGTACGAAATAATGAAGAGGAGTTACCTGTCGGAGGCGCAGGTCTGGAAGATTCTGTTTAGATGCCGTGCGCAATCTTCAAGACTCTTATGTTCCTCGGCTTGAGGATCAAAATCGTCTTGAAGGTCGTCAATCGCCATATCCTCGTTACTAAGAGCCCTCTCGGCATCAGCCCGCATAGCATATAGTCTCAGATATCTCCCAGTGACATAAAGACACGGGATGGTCCAGTTTTCGAAATCATGGTTTGTATAGCCTCGGATGGTGAGCAACGTGACTTCTTTCCATGCGTCGTATACTCTGGCCCATGACGACTTGGCTCCGTTAGCAGAAGTCCCTGGGCTCAACATACAATATTGGCAATGGAGCCCCAGAAACAACGATCGTGGCTAAGAACATTCATATCGTTTGTAAAATAAGCTTACCTTGGCATCACTTCGTAAGCCTTCAACGGCTAATATCTCTCCTATAGCCTTCCAATATGCAGTGTAAATAGCATACCAACCGCTCGTTTCTTCCTTAGAGAGCCTAGCACTGAATCGAGCTTGATCTTGATGAAAAAGGAAGTTGAGATCGGATGTCATTGATCGGGGATCGCCACGACCCCAAATTGCTTGTAGCTTTGCTGATTGTTCTGGAATGTTCGGGTTGAGGGTCTCGGCCAGCTGTTCACCGTTTGTAGCAGCATATGCCGCCCGGAATTGGCGAATCAGGCCATCCATAGCCGAATCCGCGTAGAACTGTTGGTAGCAATAAACTTGTTAGTTTTCGGCTCGCGATTGAAAATATCTATAGAATGTGAGATTTACAGAAAATCGTATTAATTCCTTGTTGTCATCTTTGTCGAGGTTTCGGGAAGTTGTACACAGCAGCAACCTTGAATGACTGCTAATGGTGAAGCCTGAAGGGGCACTTTCTTTGAAGTCTACTGCCCTGATTGGCTCTGTCCTCTACTGCACTTGCTGTACTGTACAGACTGCTGTGCACAGGCCAACCTGCCTGTCCCAATGCCCCGCGGTACCCTTGTACGTCGGTTACCCCAGTATTGCCCAAGCTCAGCCACATACTCCAGCCACGGTCGGCACACAACCCCAATAGCTGACCCAGTTTTCGAGCATGGCCACACAGCTCTCAACTGCTAGGGCGGGAAACCCTTAGCACATAATTTCGCAAAAAGTTCTCGTAGCCGAAGACGAAAGCAGCCTCCACTACACGACTCCGTGAGCTTTTGCCCTTCATACTAACCTCCACGACAACAGGACCGGATTCAAGTCACAGTAAGTTATAGTCTTTGCAGTGTATATTCCTTCGGTTACTAATAGCTCTCAATTTCAGATGGGTAAGCGATTTTCTTTTCATTCGATCATGCAATTGCCAGCGCTTGGAATTCGACATGGACGACCACCCCGACAACACTCTCGTACGAAGAACCCTGCACGATTCTGGCATTCCGATATAGCGACATGACTTTGAACCCTGTGCCCCCAAGGATTGGATTAACACACGATCAGAGCGAGGGGAGGATTGAAGAACGGGAATGCTTTAGAAATGCGGCTTCGCATCGAAGGAACTTTTGACGTTCTCTTGATCGATCGCACGACTGCGATTCTTTTACCCGGACGCCGAATCAAGCCGCCAGATTACCTCCTTCAACAACTGTCTTGACGCGTGCGCTTCTTGTCGACCGCCTCCACCGCTTGGGAACTGTGTGCTCGTCGTACCACTACGCAACAGTCACTAACTAGATGCTATCAGGTCGCCTTCTGGAATACCAGGTCATCGGGCGCCACCTGCCCACCGAGGCTAACCCCACCCCGAAGCTGTACCGCATGCGCATCTTCGCCCCCAATGAGGTTGTCGCCAAGTCCCGCTTCTGGTACTTCTTGATGAAGCTGAAGAAGGTCAAGAAGGCCAACGGTGAGATTGTCAGCTTGAACAAGGTATGTCCGAGCTCCCGATGGCATCCAGGGGTATGTACGAAGGGGCCGGGGGCTGATGCGTTTGAATAGATCAACGAGAAGAACCCTCTACGTGTCAAGAACTTCGGTATCTGGATCCGATACGACTCTCGCTCCGGCACGCACAATATGTACAAGGAGTACCGTGAGCTGTCGAGAACGGATGCCGTCGAGGCTCTCTACCAGGACATGGCTGCCCGCCACCGTGCCCGCTTTCGGTCCATCCACGTACGAAGTTCCAAAATGAGAATCGAAGAAACGGCATCAGCTAACGTAAAACCTAGATCCTGCGCGTTGTCGAGGTCGAGAAGATTGACGACATCAAGCGCCCTTACATCAGACAGCTCGTCACCAAGGGTCTCTCTTTCCCTCTTCCCCACCGTGTTCCCCGTATCAGCAACAAGAAGGTCTTCAGCGCCACCCGCCCGTCCACATTCGCATAAATTGGGGTTTTCTCGTGTCATGTGTGTGGTGGGAGGTTTATGGGAAATGGTCTTTGCCCGGAGTTCACTACGGAATTGCGGAAAATATTTCATGACGATCAATTCAGCATGAGAGCTCTTAAAGAGGATAGAGCCCAAATCAATGAATGAAACCCAAAAAAAAACCTACACTACGTATTGTTGTAAGGCACATATGTGAATGATGGGAACACGCAGGACGGATGCTTCTGCTCGCCGTTTGATATTTATGCCGGAATGGGAGTCGCCTGCTATCGTCTAGTGTACATTGTGATGTCGTCCTATTCTGGGAGCCTCCCAGTAGGCCCGGATGACTTGGTCATATGCGTCGTATGAGTAGAGCTAAATAATCCCGTATACATATTTCCCAACATGCTAATTTGCTAGCCCGTATTCCGATTTGTGTTGTTACATGGCACCTATCTAAACACAGATTCCTGACATTGTTTGTTAACTGCCTTCGCTTCCCTGAGATCTAGACTTAGGCGTCAGGTTTGCATACGTATCCAACACAAATTCATCCCATGTGGTCCAATTCATCATGCTAGTGTCCAGTACCGCTGGATCGGTTAGTATAGACGCGTTTCCAGCCACCGTACCCGCTATGGCAGAGGCTGGCGCTTGCGGTTGCACCGTATCATAACTGCTAGTAGGAAATGCGACGGGTATATCGAAGTTCATATCCGGCCAGGCGAGAAAGGCCTGAGCCACGGATGCCCCCGAGTCACTCACGATGCTGTCGAAGTCGAACGGGGGTGGCGGCATGTCCACCTCGGTGCTTCTTTTCAGATTTCTGGATCGCAGGAATTCCTCGTGCCTCTGATTTCTCCTTATGCTTGCTGGGTCGGGGACAGGATTAGAAGTCGTCGGTATCTTCGTGTAAGGCATGGGCGATTCCGAGCTGAGCGTGTGCGCGGACGATTCGGAGAAAATCATGTCTGTGATCAGTCGTGGCCGGATCCGGTTTGAATCTGCTGTCAGAGCTGGGTCGATGGCCATGTAGTCGACTGCGGGCTCTAGACCGCTGAGCTGCGCACCCGTTGGCGCTGATGGCCCCCAAATTGCCTGTGGTTGTGTTTGCGCCTTCTGCCGGCTTTCTCTCGCTGATAACGCCGCTTCTCGTGCTGCCTTCGCCTTTTTGTAGAGTTTGCGGATGGGCCGCCATAAGCTGCCGCGCTTCGCGTCTGCGATCCTGTCGCTCCAGCGGGGGAACACGAACTCGACGACCTGCCACTGTAAGTCTCGATGTTAGTAATCGTAGTCTCGAGAATAGTCTTTATAACTGTTTCAGAAGTATAAAAGTCTCAAGGCACGATTTCACTCTGACAATAGAGCTATTGTAGCTACTCTTAAAATAGGCAGAAGGAAAAAATTTCATGCTGAGAATTACTTACGGCGCGCTCAACGGTTTCCCCCTCCGTCTGCGTGCACAGCTCCGCCAGCGTGACGGCCAGAGGATGCCACTGCACGTACATCTCGGCCCACCAGCGAAAACGGTCCGAGTACGGCCCCGACTCCGACAACTCAGAGAGCTCAATGATGGAGACGGCGGTGCGGAGGGTGGATTGGCGCGACACGATGGGCGCCGCGCGGGGGGGAGTCGTCGTCGAGGAAGAAGAAGACACAGACGACCCTGACACATCAGGAACGGCAATATCGCCCGTGCCCACGGGCTTCCCCTTCCCCTTGCCCGCTGTCACGCCCCGCGGGTGCAGCGGATACCGCATGACAAGCCACATCTTGAGGATAATAAACCGCACGGTGACGGACGCGAGATACGACCCGACGTGTTCGGGGTCGGCGCCTTTCACGAACTGCTCCTCGAGGTATCGCGCGCGCCGCACCGTCTCCTCCTCGCCGAGGTTCTGGTGCGCGTACTCGGACCAGAGGAAGATGCCGGAGCTCTGGGCCGTGAAGAGCCCGAAGGTGGCGTCCGAGGGCCCGGGACGGTCCCGCAGGGGCGTCGTCGTGGAGGGGCCGAACTCGGCGTCGTCGATGTTGTGCGGCAGCCGCGTGTCGTAGCTGCCCCGCGCGATGATCGTCCCCGTCCCCCGGTCCTCCGCCGCCCGGATGTCCAGCACGATCAGCTGCCACCACAGCCGCCGCCGCTGCTCTGCCTCGAACGGCGTCAGCCGCGTGTTGTGCGTCCCGTCTCCGTCTTGGTGGATGTTGAGCGCTTGTGCGAGACGGATCGGGAGCCCGAGTAATGCCCATGAGGCGCGCGACCCGTTGTGCGAGCGCAGACAGCATGTGTATAGCGTCAGTGCCTGCACCGTTTCCAGGCTGCTGTTGTTGAGGTAGTCGGCGCGGAGAAGCGCCTGCTCGATGCCGGCCTGGAATAACGTGGCGAGGTCGGCGCGCGGCCGGGAGAGATTGTGGAGGCATTCTGTTGATGTTATGCTTGTGATGGATGCGTAGTAAATAGCGAAGAATAGCGTGGTTGACTCTGGACTTAGGTCAGATGCTGTTTCTGGGTGGTTGGCCAAGTCGGTCAATGCGCTCAGAATCGTGGGCCGGTGCAGGATCTTGAGATGCATGTCGACGTTGCGGAAATACACTAAGGCTAGGTACCGTATGTGATCTGGTGACGGGTGCTCCATGGCGTGCGAGCTGCTTCTTTGCTGGGTCCCTAGCAGCATCCCTGGTGATGTCAGGATGCTCGCACCACCACCGCTGGCCCCAACTGACTCGGGCGTGGTCCCTTCGTCGTCGTCTTCATCCTCTGAGTCTGTGGGCTGCTCTAATGCCTGCCTTAACCCCCCGACCTCATCACACAGCGAGGACCAGAACTCGCCACTCAAGTATCGCGAAGCGGTGCCATCCCGCGGCGGTCTCTCGCCTTTGATGCCGCAAGACGCATGAGTATCATCACACGGCGCTGAATCATCTGCCTCGACTGGAATAGGAGGATGAGGATGAGTATGAGGCTGAGGCTGAGAGGAAGCAGACTCAGCGGTAGCAGTGGCGGGCGGATCTGCGACAGTCTCCGTCTCAGCCACGCGCGCCTCGAGTTCGTCAAGGTTGGCGAGCCCCGACCCGGCCGACGATGGACTCCAGGCGGTTCAGGCGCTGCAGGAGCTCGGCGTTCTTAGTCTTCCGGGGCCGCTGGATCCGTTTCCGTGCCGGAAACACGCACTCCGACCCGCTGCGAACGCAGTTGCGACACGGGTCCTGTTTGTCGCACTTCAGCTTCCGCGCCCGGCACGACGTACAGCTTAGTGGTGGCCTCTTTTGCGGCGGCGGCTGCTGCTGCTGCTGCTGCTGCTGCTGCTGCTGCTGCTCACTGCTGCCGTCGCCAGGCATGGCTGCAGACGCTTGGCTTGAACCTTATCCTTCTGCTAAAAAGAGATATGTACGTATGTATTGTCAGGGGTGACGGGCCGATTTCATGTTAATTGATGGCTGATGTCAGCTGGAAGGCCGGTTTTACAGATAGAGATTAGGCCTCTTCTTTATGGTCATGCGTTCTCGAAACCAATATAATGTTATGGATGACGCAAATATTCATAGTTTGTAAATTTGAAATATAGTCCGTGGACGTATTTATGTGTGCGTCACTGGTAGAAATCCTTTTTCTTCAATCCTTTTTGATACGTAAAGCTTGCCATTGACAGGCCTCGGGACAGCGCCGCTCTAGATTCTTCCGCATTAGATGCATATACTCTGTTAATTACCGCTCAACTTCTGTTTCTGTAATGATCTATGGAGAGACTAATTACCTCCTTGCCTTTTAAGTCTGTTGGGGGTCGTCTGGTTGACACTACACGATGTAACCATGGTGCTGATACCTCATAGGATTACACCCTCTGGATTCGAGTACAACCTCTAACGTTTTATTGCTCGGGAATAGATTGTTCACGACGAAGGTGTTGCGCCTATTTAATCTCAATCCCAGCATTGTGGACAACAAGGGTAGGTATACGACGGCGTCACTGGTCCTATTTTTAGTGGACACATACTGACCCACACGCCTCACCGGCCTGACTCACTCATGCCAGACCGTAGGGCGCGTGACGGCAGGAATCAGCCAGCGTATAAGATACAAACGGGGGAATAGACTCCAAGAAAGTAACTCTAACTGCCAAATCGTGGGTAGTTCAGGCTTGACTCTGTTTCGGGTCTTGTCGAGGAAGACGCGAGTTTGAAACATTGCTCTAGTTTCACTCACCTATTCACTTCAACTCAATCACATGTATGATGGCTTCACCAAGCTTACCTGAGCCTCCACACGCACCACCACCAGCTTCTTCAAAAACCAAAGTGAAGACGACATGGCCAACTATACCCCCAAACATCGACCGGACACCCATTCGGACGGAACGCCTGCTGCTTCGCCCCTATACAGCTGCTGACGCCGACGAAGTCTATGGAATCCGACAGCAGCCTGAAGTCATGATCTGGACAAGAGCCGGCACAGTAGACAAGAACGTCGATGGATCACGCGTCTTTGTTGAGCGCTTCCTTCCGCCAAAAGATCTGGTAACCTACAGCTTCGCCATCGTGTATCTAGGTGATGCTGGCGAAAATGAGGATGCGAAGGGCGTGATAATCGGCGCCGGCGGGTGCTCACAAGGCACACCCTGATAGTGGATGGCCTGAAGTTGGGTACATGTTTCGTAAGGAGTACTGGAATAAGGGGCTCGCAACCGAGTTTCTACGAGCATTCACCAAGGCATGGTGGGCGCTGCCGCGAAATGAGGTTGAGGTTGAGCTTGAGGTCGATGCTGCATCAGTGAAGGGAAAGGGTGAGAACGATGGTGGCGATTTGGAAGTGCGAGAAACTCTTGTGGCCTACATCGACGCGAATCATATAGGAAGCCGGAGAGTCCTTGAAAAGGCTGGCTTCAAGGAGTATAAGAGGTGGATTGAGCCAGATAGTCGTGTAGGTTTTGAGGGGGTAGACGTAGAGTTGGTTGGATTTCTACTTGAAGCGCCGGACAGCTGAATAGATGGCGATTACGAATAGACTATAGGGTTAGAATCCTGCTGACCCTTCGGTCATTGAAGGATGAATTGAAGGATGAGTATAGCATTGATATGCTTGAGGAAACTTTAGCGAATGCGACTACTTGACCAATTACGACGAGGAAACAAAAAGTGTATAGGTAGGACTTATGCTATCAATAGCCACAATATCTCCGTTGTCATATCACGCTAAACACATCATGATTACTATTGCTGTTAGCTGACCAGTTAGGAGGATTAGCTTTGAATCCTCGGAGGACCACGGGAGAATACAGCTACCGAATTGTAGTAGAGTCGACGATGATCTCGGTACCGAGCCAACAACTGAATTGAGCTGATAGCGCCAGTTTCTGCTAATCCTCGCTAATCAGTTTTCTCAAAACAACCCGAAGCTCGACGCGGACGCAGCGTTATGCCGACTATCAGATGTTCATAAGAAGGGAGGGAAGAGCTGAATTGAAGTCATGGCAGTCTCCCGTCACTATCATCGCTCTGTTCTGTTTTGAAACAATGGCATCCGATTCTCCTTCTCTGACCACGGCCGCTTTCGTCGGGATACTTGCCTCGGGATGGGCCGCAGGTAAAGTTTACTTACCCCTGCATACAACGGCTTTCGTTGCGCGGCACTGTTTTTGAGTCAGACGGGCGCTAACAAATGGCTCTCGATGGATAACAGGCATGGGAACCGGACTCTCTGTTTTCAGCACGCCAACAATCACGACCGGAGGAGCGTCAGGTGAAGTGATGGCCCGTCAGTGGCGATTTATGTTTCTTCGAGGACAAGCGATCATGCCTACCCTCGGCGTGCTCAATGCCATCAACTACTGGACTGTGGCGTATCGCTACTGGTCCCGTGATCTCGAGTGGCGGGGATTCGTGGCCGCTGGCGTGTCGACCTTCTTCATCGTCCCGTACACCCTTACCTTCATCATGGGGGTCAACAAGAAACTGCTTGCGGCATCCGAGAGGCAGGACAAGACGCTGAGCGATGCCTCGGTTACGTCTCTCATCAAGAAGTGGGGGGATCTAAATGTTGTCAGAGCTGTCGTTCCTATAATTGGGACGGGGTTGGCATTGTGGAACTTCTGCCTGTAATCCTGTAAGCCTGTAACCGGTACCTGGTCATGGTGGTGTCGTGGGGGAAAGATCTCGGGTCCTGCTCGGGAGAATGGCCTACTGTATGCTGTATGTAGTCTGTAGGGGCTGTGTCTGACGCCTAGATGGCGCAGGTTGTGAGACACACTCCTTACATGTTACCTAGCTAGCTGTGAGATTGTCGCCTTCATGTTGTTCAAGTTGAGGAAATAATAACTGATCATCAAGATGCAAAAACTACTACCAACATGCAGTACCGATGGTATAACAACTTGAAAAATGAGCGACACCCTGCTAGTGAGTGGGATTGAAGTTGAGGCTGTGTGTGTGTCTGTCTATCCACTGACTGTACAGTGTTGACGGGATGGGAGGCAGCCGACCTGTCGGGGCGCAGCTGGGGTGGTCTGGTTCCAAGGTCAAGGTACCTCTTAGGGTGGCTTTACTGTAGTTGTACGATGCACTGCTACCTATGTACTGCTAGGCATGCAGGCAGGCAGGCAGGCAGGCAGGCAGGCGGGCAGGCGGGCAGGCGGGCAGGTGTGCTGCAGCACGGGTACGGAGCGCTAACCTTGGACTATTGTAGAAGGGTCTAGCAGCTAAGCACGTGTCAGTCGGTTATTTGGTCAACGTCCCATTTTGGAATTACTATGACGTGGTAACGAGGGCGTAACGTGAGCACTGGCAGCTTCCAAGGTTCCTACAAACGAAAAGATGTACATATGAAATAGATGTACATACATACATATGTACCTGGATTGATTGCGGGATAGTGGTGCGATGGACTGTATGATGTATACTACTCTCTGAGATCCGAGGAGGGAAATCTTGTTCGGATCAGATTCAACCTCGCGACTCCAACGTACCTACCTAGTGTAGTCCCTTATCCCTCATCCCTCATCCCTCATCGTCTCTATAGTAGCCTAATACTACATATACTACAGACTACATACTACATACACCTTCGCCTACGCCTACGCCTACGTCTACGCCTTCGCCTACTTCACCGCCGTTACCTTCGCATTTACCGGTATTATTAACTATTACTTAGTATATATTGTTGGAGAGGTGAGCGCCGTGCCCCTTGCACGTCTCTACTGTGTGCATCCGACGGACGCCCTGGCCGCCTCGCTGCTATGCCATGATCCATCCATAATCCCATCCATCCATGATCCGTCTCCAAATGCGAATACATTTTCACCTCACCCTCACCCGTCGCCTCCCGCAACTGCTGCTTGCGCCCTATTTTCATCCAAACTCCCGTCGACGTGCACTTATGCCGCCCCAGCTCCGTAACACGGCAGAGGTTGTGCTGCCCAATACATCATCGCATCAATGCTGAACCTGTTCGGGCGCAAATCACTAATAGCCAATTATCGTCCCCCGGCCTCGACGAGCCATCGTGTCTGCGACCCTCGTTGGACTACTTCTTGGCCATGAGAATCACACCCTGTCCTGTCTCTGTACTGTACCATTATTAGAATCCTCTTAGACTGGTTCACTCCATACATCGTCGCCCTTGCTTTCATTCCCTCGAGCCGCTCCCAATGGCGGCCTCGTTGAAGTCTAGTCCAAAAGTCCCCTCCTCTTCCATCCCACCTTCAGCCGCCGACACCCCTCATCCGCGAACTCA